>MU183829.1:0-19577 GCA_016904865.1 Pissodes strobi
AGCCTTTTTTTAAATATTTCTTTTATATTTATATCCTTTTGAATAGAAATTCTTTGTAACAAATGGATTTGCAAGTAATTTTTCATGTTTTTTTTGGTTTGTTATTACTTCTTGTTGTAATAATTATATTAAATGTCTTGACTTCTTTAGTGTATTATTTTATATTTACCACTAAAAAAGTATGCTCAATAATTAAAGAAAAAGTAAACTGCACAAGTCCAGAGGACGAGACGTTATAATGCGAGTGAAACTTGCCCAAGCCCATTGGTTTTACTAAAAACCCACTTTTTTGGTGTTGCTAAAAACAGTTTTAGTTAGAGGTTATAACGCAACATTAGAAAAGATAAAATCGTAAAACAAGATATCATAGTTTTAAACCGGTTTCGTTGTCTCCTGTAAAATTTACTTTTTTGGACTTACGCACTTTTCGTATGACGGTGACGTTATTATAGTTCTGGCAATTAAATACTCAGTTTTTCTAGTGAATTTTAACAGGGCGTCCTTTTTGAATCTGAAGATCTGAAAATGTTGAGTGTTGACTAAGCGCCGCAATCTCCAGCGTGCAGGCACCCTTCTGTGCTTCGTCTGAAGCTCTAGCGTCTCTTATTTCCGTCACAAGTGAATTTTGAAAGCCTGAATCTAACTGCAGATAGGAATTGATGAAACTTACATCCGCATTGCCTTCATGCAGATTTTCCTAAAAATACCAATAATTTCCATTGTCCTTGTTATATTATATATGACAAATACCTAGTGCATCTTCCCATCATATCCAACATCAACACTACCATGACAGAAGTTAAGTTTGACCACCGTGACATTCGTAAAATCCTCAAAGAGCTAGATACGCAAAAGGCATCAGGGCCGGATGGAATACCTGCCATCGTCTTGAAGAGAAGCTACGCCAACGAATTAACACCCAATTTTTTCAGACTTTTTCTTACCGAAAAGCGCTTTACCCATTTTCTTGGAAAGTGGCTCGTGTACAACGTGTTCCAAAGAAAGGCAAGAAAACCACGCCCTCCAACTATAGCCCAATTGCCTTGCTTCCAACAATCTTCAAAGTCATGGAACGTGTAGTCAATCAGCAACTAATCAAGTACCTCGAGACCAACAGAATAATTAGCGATAAACAAACAGAGACCGACTGGAGATATATGGGCCTATGTCACTCATATATGGAGTACGGCAATACAGAATTAGGAAGAATCTCGAGCGATTGCGTTGGATATTTCGAAGGCATTTGACATAACAGATTGCTCAACGAACTGCCGGACATATTCATCATTAATGTAAGAGCGCCTCGGAGCGCAATACTTTCACCACCTCTGTTCCTCATCTATATTATTGACCTGCTGACCGAAGCTAATAATCCTGTTTACAGTTTTGCAGATGACAGTAGAGGTAGCGGGTAGATATTCATCTATAATCCCAATAGATGACAGATCTACTTCAGGGACACGCCCCTGCCCACGCGAGCCTTGGTTTATCTCCCACCTCCATACGGGGGAAGCCATTGTTCCATCCCTATATCACCTATCGAAACCCGATAATTCCTCCCTAATATCCTGCCCTAAGATCGAGTGACTGCCGGTATAAGTAGTCACCTACTTGCCGGTCAACAGCTTCGGGTGGATGAGCTGGCATGTGGTAGGGCAACTCATTGTCCTGGGGTTGAGAAACCGACCCCAAAGGCGGAGAAACTAAATATTAGTCAACGGCATTGAGATGTGGAAGGCAATGGAAACCACCACATTAAGGGCTCGCATGAGCATCCACAGGATAATCATGGATAATGGCTGACAAATCTAACGGCCCCGAGTACGGGCGCCCCTTAAATGGGGCAGGGGTGCTAAGAATCTCCCTGTCAGCTGCTATCAACATTGAGAACCACAATATAAAGATTGGAACATGGAACATCAAAAGCATGTATGAACCAGGAAAAAGTCAAAACACCATCCAAGAGATGAAACGACTAAATATTGGCATGCTGGGGATCAGTGAAATGAGGTGGCCAGGATCTGGAAATTGCGATATTAACGATTACAGCGTATATTACAGCGGCGAAGACAGCAACCAACACTGAAATGGTGTTGCGATTATCGTCACACCTGAGGCTGCTAAAGCTATCTGTCAGATAGAATAATTATGATTCAAGTTGAAACCAAAACAATAAATATGAATACAATTCAAGTATATGCCCCTACAAAAGACGCACAAGAAGAACTTATAGAACAGTTCTATGAACAGCTAGAACAGATCACATTTAATATAAAGAGGAAGGATGTTACAATAATAATGGGAGATCTCAATGCCAAAATAGGCCAAGGGAAATACGAGGACATCATCGGGCAATATGGACTTGGAATTCGTAACGATAGATGCGATCTATTCGCACGCTTCTGCCTTGACAAAGGAATGGTCATCACAAACACGTTCTTTAAACTTCCAAAAAGACGTTTGTATAGGTGGAAATCCCCTGCCGACACCTCTGAGAAAATAGTTCGTAATCAGATCGACTATATAACAATAAACAGAAGATTCAGAAATATTGTAATGTCGGTTAAAACCTTTCCTGGAGCGGATGTACCCACAGACCACATTTTGTTACTAGCTTCGATTAGACTGAAGTTTAAAAGAAAGAGACAAGGACAACAACATGCAAGGAAACTAAACCCAGAAAAATTTAAAGACTCGGAGATGTGCGCTCGAGCTACACAGTATATGGAGGAGAAACTCGGAGAACAGGACAACCAAGTTACAGATGTTCAAGAACAATGGGCCAGACTAAAAAACATCACGCTAGTAGCTCAAGAATTTACATTCGCAGGGCGTGAAGACAAAAAGAAACAAACATGGATGACCGAAGAAATCTTGACACTTATGGACAAGCGGAGAAGTTTCAAGGACCGAAACGAACTGGAGTACCGAAAAATACAGTCAGAAATGAGGAGAAAAATAAGGCAGGCAAAGGCAGAGTGGTACAGCAAACAATGTGCAGAGATCGAGTCATACGATAAAAATCACGACTCATTTAACCTACAGAAAAACTCAAGGAAATTGCCGGGAAAAAGCATAACGTAAATGTTGGAAACTTAAAAGATGAAAACGGCAAACTTATTACAGATCATAACCTGATACTGGAAAGATGGAGACAGTATGTTTCGGAACTGTTTGACGACAACAGAAATCAAGAGCATGGAATAGATGAAGTGGTCACTGGTCCACCTATCAGCAAAAAAGAAGTAGAAAAAGCCCTAAAAATGGCAAAGAATGGCAAAGCACCGGGCCCTGATGGATTACGAAGTGAGATAGTAAAATTGCTAGGCGATATGGGAATAACCACGATAACAAAACTCTTCAAACAATATACAATACGGGCATTATTCCAACCGACTGGCTGAGGTCAACTTTTGTTACAATCCCTAAGAAAAACAGAGCTACAAAATGTAGTGACTACCGTACCATCAGCTTGATGAGCCACCTTCTTAAAGTATTCTTACTTATTATTCATTCGAGAATATATAAAAAATTAGAAGCGAGCATCGGCAGAACTCAGTTTGGATTTCGATCAGGATTGGGAACGCGTGAAGCGCTCTTTGGAGTTCAAGTACTAATACAGCGCTGCCGAGACGTTGACTCTGACGTGTTCGTGTGCGTGGTGGATTTTGAAAAAGCATTCGACAAAGTGCGACATGACAAACTTATGGAGATACTCAAAACAACTGGTATTGATGACAAAGATATCCTCTTGATAGGTAATTTATATTGGCACCAGTCTGCCAAAGTCAGAATTAACCGACACCTGACGGAAGATGTTGAGGTGAAGAAAGGTGTGAGACAGGGATGTATATTGTCGCCACTTCTTTTCAATTTATACTATGAAGAGTTATTTGGGCAGGCCCTAGGAGACACGGATTTGGGAGTTGTGATAAGTAGACAAATTCTCAACAGCATAAGATACGCGGATGACACCGTAATACTCGCCCAGTCCATCGATGACCTACAGAAACTTATTAATAGGGTGACGGAAGCTTGCGAAGTATTTGGTTTGAAAATAAACACGGCAAAAACTAAATACATGCTAATAAGCAAAGGAGTTCATAATCAAGTTGCTAGTGTCTACGTCAACGGAACACAATTAGACAGAGTCTCAAGTGCGAGCTACCTTGGTTGCAGGGTAAACGAGGACTGGGATCCATCAGTTGAAATCAAAATACGTATTGAGTGTGCCCGGCCAACATTTATTCGCATGAAAAACTTTTTACCAGTCACGATCTATCGATTGCCCTGCGAATGAGGAGGATTAGAGCATATGTCTTTCCAGTTCTTTTGTACGGAGTTGAGAGCTGGACACTAATAGAAGCCACGCTCAAACGTCTACAAGCTTTCGAGATGTGGTTGTACAGGAGGATGTTAAGAGTAAGTTGGGTGGAAAGGATCACAAACGAGGAGGTGCTTAGAAGAATGCATAAAGATACAGAAGTGGTCAATATTGTAAAACAACGAAAACTTGAATATTTCGGACATATCATGAGACACCCAGAAAAGTATGACATTCTACGTCTTATAATACAGAGTAAGATTAATAGTGAGAGACGCATCGGCAGACGAAGAACTTCCTGGCTCAACAATCTCAGACAGTGGTTTGGTCTCACCACTATACAACTTTTCCGAGCGGCTACCAACAAAATAATGATTGCAAACATGATAGCCAGAATGATCGCCAACGATCGTTAAACGGTCATGGCACCCAGAAGAAGAAGAAGAAGATGACAGTACCCTTTTTCTCAAATTAGAAAAACCTTTATCAGCGACTGAGAATTGTAACCGCAGACAGGAGCAGATTACAATTATCATTCAAGATCTGCAGTAATTTCGAACCAGGGGTGACAGGAATTTGGTCCAGTTCAATGCGGCAAAAACCCTACCAGCCACCTTTACCAGGAAAGCCAATACAACGCGCCATGATATCATTATGGCAGGATCGACCATTTCTTCATCCTCGTCAATCGGACTACTGGGTATCTCGGTCAACAGTGATATGTCCTGACATGGCCACGGTGCAAACGTCGCAAAATTAGCCTCGCAGGTGCGGTATTTCGCATGAAAAAACTGTATGCACCGCAGCAGCTGTTCTTGTTCTACAAAGCGCAAAAACACCGTGCTTAAAATATTGCTCGTATATATCTGGGGTGCCGCACCTAAGCGCACCCTAAAGCTGCTGGAGTCCATTCAGAAGAGAGCTGTACGTCTCGTCGGCAATCCGTAGTCCACCCGGCATTTGAAACATCGCAGACATTTATCCGAGATATCCCTGGTTTGCAGATATTTTCACGGCAGATGTTCCCAGGATTTGACCCGCATCATCTCGCCCCCAGCAACGCCTGTCAGACAGTTGCAACAGACGGCAAGAGCACACCCGTTCGTTGTAGAACTGGAAACACCTAGAACGTCGCTTTACAACGACTCCCTTACTTTGCCTTTAGCACTGCATTACTGTGAAACTCACTCCCAGGACAACTGTTTCCCCTAATTACAACCTACAATTATTTAAAAACCGTATCAACCAACATCTCCGCACACCACACACCGCTCGTCGAGTGCCACAGGATCTCCCTTTAGTGTGTGCCACTACCATCAAAAATATATATATGATATGAAATGTACGTTTCTGTACTATTGATAAAGAGGAGCTAGAAGGGCGGTAATATGTGCTTAAGATCAGAACTGCTTATTGACCCTAGATATTATGACAGTGTTAATAATAACTACTTGCATATTAAATAACATTCTCATCGATAAATTAATCAACTAAATTACACTGCACAACCTAAATCCATCAGATTTATCAAGAACAATACTAACAATACAATATTTTAATTCTAGCTGTTATTCGATGCGAATTACTAGACCTTAAAAATTGTGGTTGCTATTAATTCCTACTTCGAAGCAAATATAAGACTCTATTTTATCAAAATAAAACCCAAAGTTTAACTTAGAAAGTTTTAGAAGCCATATACGTTTGTCTAGAAAATTCTAACAATAATAAAACTTTTACATTCTCCTTTTCTCGCGGAAGAACTTATTTCAACTACTTGTGTATTGATATTCTCTAAAACTTTTCCTCTCAGCACATTCGTTAAGATTATTCCTTTCAGGTATTTCAATAATTCACTCTTCTTTAAAAGTGTATTCGACATCGTGTATCTGATTTTCTAGAGGCACATGCTTGTAAATTTCTTCATTCAACCAATACTTCTTGAAAAACTTTTGAAAATCAATGCTTTCGCATCATGCTATTTTTGTATGCATACATTGTCCTTGGAGCCGTTGATTTTATTTTATTTTTTACACTCTTTAATATTAATTGATAATATTCGAGGATCATCAAAAAGGCTCCACAGCTGACATCTTCATTTTTTCGATATTAAATTTTTCTTAAAATTTTAAATATATTCATTCATATCTTATACACTTGGTCCCAGATTCGCTTCTCTATACTGGGATTTCGGCTCCTATTATAACTACAGCAAAGGTTAAATGGGAAACATTTTAGAGGACACTTAGTGCATTCGATAACCGGCTTCAAATTTACTATCGGTCAATTGGTTTTGGAAATATGGGCGAAAAATCGAAAATGGCTGATTTCGTTTTTCGCCAGTAAAACCGACATGGTTAACTTAAGAGCTGTCAAAATGTGAAATTTTTCGGACACTTTTTTAACACGAATAAGATAGCGTGTAGCGTGTATGACATATCTCAATCCTCTTTTGTAATCCCGCAACCCGCCTCAAATAAATTTTTCTTATGGCAGCCATATTGGATTTTTCGATTTTTGGAAAGCGCGTAAAACTTTCAGTCTTGTAATGTCTCACAAGTGGCATAAAAGATTTGAGTATTATCGAAATATCACACTTCGTAAAGTTGGGCTTAATTTTTTCTAAGGAGGCCAATTTTTCTTTTTTTTTATGGCAGTGGCACACACAGTAAAGGGAGATCCTATGGCGCTCGACGAGCGGTGTGTGTGCGAAGATGTTGATTGACACGGTTCTTGAATAGTTGTAGGTTGTAAATAGGGGGAACCAGATGTCCAGGGAGTGAGTTCCACAGTGATGTAGTGCGCCAGACAAGGGAGTTCTTGTAAAGCGATGATCTAGGTGTTTCCAGTTGTACGACGAACTGGTGCGCTCTTGCCGTCTGTCGTGACTGTGTGGCGGGCCAAATCCTGGGAACATCTGCCGTGAAAGTATCTGTAAAACAGGGACATCTCGGCCACATGTCTGCGGTGTTCCAGACTATCCAGATTCCGGGTCAACTCCGGGTCGCCGACGAGACGCACAGCTCTCTTCTGAATGGAATCTAGCAGCTTTAGGTTGTGCTTTGGTGCGGCACCTCAGATGTGTGAGCAATATTCTAAGCACGGTCTTATTTGCGATTTGTAGATACAGTTTTTTGTTACGAAATAGCGCACCAAGCTTCTGGAAGGCTGATTTTGCGATGTTAGCAACGTGGTCATGCCAGGACATATTGCTGTTGACCGAGATACCCAGTAGTCCAATAATTGACGAGGATGAAGGAATGGTTGATCCTGCCATAATGATGTCAGGGCCCGCCGTATTGGCCATCTTGGTAAACGTGGCTGCTTGGGCCTCTACTGCATTGAACTGTGCCAAATTTATGTTGCCCCAAGTTTAAACTCTCATCAGGTCTTGATTAATTGCCGTTACTTGCTCCTATCTGCGGTGATATGTCTCAGTCGCTGTTAAAGGTTTTTCTGATTTAAATTGGGAGACAAGGGTACTGTCATCTGCAAAACTGTAAACAGGATTATTCGTTTTGGTCGGCAGATCATTAATATAGATGAGGGACAGAGTTGGTGAAAGGAATGCGCCCTGAGGCATGCCCGCATTAATGGTGAATGTGTCTGAGGTGTGTCCATCAACTGCAACGTGCAGAGATCGGTTTTTAAGGAAACTGGCAAGCCAGCTGCAGGGAGAGGCTGCCAGTCCGAGGGACGGCAGTTTGTTGAGCAATCCGTCATGCCAAACTCTGTCGAATGCCTTCGAAATATCCAACGCAATCGTTCGAGACTCGCCGTATTTCTCAATTGCCCATATACCAATATATCTCCTATCGATCTCGCTTTGCGAAAGCCGTATTGGTTATCGCTGATTATTCTGCTGTTCTCGAGGTACTTAAGTAGTTGCTGATTGACGACACGTTCCATGACTTTGGAGATTATTGAAAGCAAGCCAATTGGGCGATAGTTTGAGGGCGTGGTTTTCTAGCTTTTTTTGGAATCGGTTGCACTCGAGATTTTCCAAGAAGATGGTTAAATCCCTTTTCGGTAAGACAGAGAAAAAAGCTTGGAAAAAAACGGGTGTTTGTTCGTTGGCGCAGTTCACGATGGCAGGTATTCTGTCCGGGCCCGCGTATCTAGTTTTTTCAGGATTTTACGAATATCACGGTGATGGAACTTCTGGCATGGTAGTGTTGATGTTCGATATGGTGGGGAGAGCCATGCCTTGGGGAACGTCCAAGGTAGAGTGCGATGAAAACATTTTGGCGAGCATGTTTGCTTTTTCCTTGGCTGCTGGGGTATTGCAAAAGTTTATTTCTGATCCTTTGATTGTGTTTGTCCTTAGTTTCGTCGATCACACGCTTCGACAAAATAATTGCGATTTTCCGCGGTCTGATTTTGCTGCCAGTACTTGTAAGCTTGCTGTTTCCTACCAACAGCTCTTTCGCATCTTCTGTCAAACCAGGGCTTTCCTTTTGATGGTAACTTGATGGAATTAGGGATGTATGCTTCCATTCCAAAGGAGATTACTTGCGTAATCGCTTCTCAGCACACTGACGGGTCGTCAGTGCCAAAGCAGACTTCGAGCCAAGGAAAATCTAGGTAGAACTCCCTTAGATCGTCCCAGTTTGCAGAATTGTAATGCCAGATTTTGCGAGGCAATGGTGGATCCTTCTGTAGAAGTGGCAATTCATAAACCGATGTTATAAGTTTGTGGTCGGAAGTACCTAATGGCGGACCAACTGTAATTGTGTACTAGTCAGGATTGGTGGTTAGAAAAATATCCAGGAGGGTGGCGAATACGCCCCTCTCTGAGATTCGAGGTGGTTCTTCTACAAGTTGATTAAGCCCGCAGCTGATGGCAAATGTTTCAGCTTCTTTACCTTCGTTGTAGGGCCTTAGACGTTTCTTTGACACCCAAAGAAACATCAACCGAAAAAACCGATAGCGTACCTTGCCAGATGGCTCCGCCTCCTCCTCCGCCCACTTCTGATCTCCTGTTACCTACATCCCATAATGACACCTTTAAAACGCCGTTTAAACAAATCCCGTTTAAACGGAATTTCAAGATCGTCACCCTGGACATGGGACAACCATCCCAACCCCCTCTGCCTATCAGCAATACGTTTCAACCCCCCACGGACCTGGACACCGAGGATGAGGACACCGTTGGTGTCGCGTCCACCTCGGCGTCTACATCAAACATGCGAAAGCCCGCCGTGAATAAACAGGGGAAAACAACCCCCAAACCAGCGAATATTAACTACGACAAGAAGGCCCACTCAATGGCAAGAGAGCGCTACAAAGGAATCGTCGTTTATTTTCTTCGTTGCCTGGTAACGATCGGCGAACTTCGCCGCACACAGGTTGAATTTAAATAAAAGCTGGCCATAAATGATATTTTCGTTTGCAGTATATTTAATCAAATTTATGACGAAATTATTTATAGCACTCTAATACTATATTTGGCTTTGTAAAAACACAATTGATATCTTCTGAATTGTTTGCAGCGCCCTGTCAAACTTACGTTATGGTTTTTTTAAATTATTATCACCAAATAAATATTTTGATAAAGTTTGTATTCAACTGGCTGTTTCAAAAATCTGTTAACGTTTTTAATTAGTTATTATTGATAACAATACTCAAGGTATGTAATAATTAATATTTAAAAGATTTTGATTTTGTGTTAATGATTTCACCATATTTCCGAATACTAATATTCTGACAAAAGACATCAAGAAGAAAATCTTGCTCGAATTTGCCCCATCTTTTAATATTTAATTAAATTTTGGCGATTTGGGTTATTTTAAAATTGGTTAAAGGTTTCGTACAATATGTTTACTGTATATTTCATTCCTATTTTGTAATACAACACAACTAAAAAATAGCGATATTATCTTATATCGAATATTGACTCGACTATAGAATTTAGACGTGAAAATTAATCTGACAAAAGGATGAGCTGGTCTATGGCCGCCGCGTCAAAGGTCGCCTGCCAACATGATTGTTTTATTTGTATCATGGCCTGCCGATATTCTGCTAGTGTTCGCGCGGGGAAGGAGACACACCGTTGACATGCCGCCGCGGAGAGTGATCCTTCTTATCATATAGTTTTGCCCAAATACATAATAAAAAAGATAAAGACTGATGTACTATACTGCTATCGTGCTAACACTCCGTTGAGGTTATGTGTTGGTGTTATACCTAATTGTGTAACAACTGATGCCAGATTATCAGAAAATAGCGCGTCGAAATGAGGATCCCTTATTGGCTAAATTTGTAACGTGCGCAGTTTTCCCTGCTGCTGTCTTGTTTGGGCATTTACGTTTCCCTGTTTTTTTTTTTGCTTCATATGTTGTACTGAAAGTATTTTCAAATGTCATTTAAATTACCCTTAACGCAACGCATTATTAAATTGGAATTTTAAAAGCTATATCTGTTGTAAAGTCATCGGTACGGGTGGGCAAGAAATTGAATAATCGATTAAACGCTTAATATTTTAGCAAATAACTGAATAATCGATTAATCGAAATAATCAATTATCGATATTTTCTGAAATATTAATCGATAAGTCGATTAATCGGTATTTTCTTAAAAGTGAATCGAATAATCGATTATTGTCGCCCACCCCTAATCCCATAATATTGTAGTAAGTGAAACTGAAGCTGAAATTTCGGTAGAATCATTATTGCTGATGCAAGACTGATGTTATTATAAAAAGAGGTAATAAATACTTTGGCTGAATCAGCAGATAAAAATTTATAATTTAGTTTTAATTTTTAAATATGGCTTTGATATTACCTTGGGATAGTCAGAATATAAGCAAGTGTTTTTGAACAACAGCTGCACTGATGCTTCTATATTTTTTACTAGTTTCGTCCCTATTAGATTAATTTTTAAAAATAGCGATAACTCTGAAATACATGTACGGCAAAATTGCAGGCCCTCATCAACGCGTTTCTGTCGTCCGCTTAACATTCATTTTGCTCGTGAGACTCCTGAATTAACCGTTGCAAAACTAAAAATTTAAAACCCTTTTTTTTACAACGAAGGAGCCCTCAATTTTCAAAATCATTTTTTAAAACGATTTAAGAACATACAAATGATTTTTATACATGATTTTTATCGTTGGTGATAATTGATACTCCCTATATATATCAATATAGATGAGGAGCAAAAAATTCAACAATTATTTGTCTAAAACACGATATATTAAACGTGTAATACTTAATAACTTTTATGTCTTATTTCTGGTAAACCTTATTATGGCCAGCTTTCCTAGACATTCGACCAGTGTGCGCCGGGTCCAAAGGTCACATGCCAGTATCATGCTAGTTTTCGCGCGGGGAAGGAGATATACCGTTGACGTGCCGCCGCGGAGAGTGAATCTTCTTATCGTAGTTAATATTCACTGCCCAAACCAAAACCTCAACCCTTACCCCCTGTCATCATCAAAGGAAGGCCTTCTGATCACAGGCAGCTACGGGAAAGACCTTAAAATGATGCGAATTAAACAGTACGAATTGAAATATACGAAAAACTATGTTATCGTCTATTGCAGCACCGCTAATGATTTACACACACTAAAACGTGCCTTGGATACAGAATGTACGGAGTACCACACGTACGCTGAAAGTAAAGAAAAAACGAGGGCCTTTGTGCTACGCGGTCTTGATGGAGACATCAAGCCGGGAGAAATATCAGAGTCTCTAAACGATGAATACAACATACAGCCTAAAAACGTGTATGAAATGAGGAAGACGCGTGTGCCTATGTACCTCGTTATTTTAGGTCCTAATTACATAGTAAGGAAGCTCAATCAAGAAATAAAAACCCTAATGTCTGTCAGGATACACTGGGAAGCTAGGCGCTCAGCGAAGCCTGTGTTGCAGTGTAAAAACTGTCAACAGTTTGGCCACGCCAAGACGTACTGCAACAGAAAGGTGGCCTGTAGCAAATGTGCGGCGGCCCATGAGATTACTCAATGTAATCAAGACCTTTTAAAATGTGTCGACTGTGGCGGCCTGCACCGTGCTATCACGAAAACTACCCAGTGTATACCTATAAATTAAACAGCATCCAAACTTCAACTGCCAAATCAAAATAAGTATTTCGACCTGCACCTCCCCGGCAAACCCTGCCTGGAAAAACCAGGAAACAACTAGAGTAGCTGACGAACCGGGGGGTCAAGCCCGAAGCAATGGGCAACGAGGCAACGACTACAACAACCAATTCCCGCAACTACGAAGAACACAAGAGCAGCATAACAAACAACAAAAGATACAGCATGTAAATCAGGTTAGTGGTGCTGCTCGCGCTAATAATAATATAAACGATTTTAATATTAATGTAAATATTTCATCAGTTATGAACAATCTTAATAATGCAGTTAACAAAATCAATAGTTTAGACAATCTCGAACAGCTTTTTCATGCACTCGGGCATTTCTCCAATATGTTGGAAGCGTGTCAAGGCGATAAGGCGGAGATCATACAAGCATCAATCCGCTTTTTTTCCTTCGAATATGCAAAATTCAATGTTTAATTGTAAATGTTACTCATCGCATCATAGAATTGCAACGGAATTAGGTCAAAATTGGGCGAATTTCGTAACTTTATGCATACATCCAATTTTCTGGTGGTTTTTCTCAAGGAAACGAAATTAGTTCCTGACTTTACACTAAAGATCAGGAACTATAATATCGAGCGTTTTGATAGGCCCGATCGAAACGGGGGAGGCGTGGCCTACCTCATACATAGGTCGCTCCGCTATAAAAGGATACAATACCTTGATGCACTGGGGTTTTCGTAAGACAGCTTGTAAAATGTTTTGATGCGATTTTCATTTTCAATATTGTATCCACTTCTAGGTTGTTCGAAAGCCCCATGGTTAATTAAATTAACTACGATTTTTCTGAATTGGCTTTTATGAGGCTGCCGTCGCGTCGTTCGGCGACATCTCCAAATACCATTCTTAGGTAATGTCGGCGTTTCTATGTGACTGCAAGTACAGCGCTAACATGTCAAAATTTTCTTCATTTGAATAGGAATACCAGCCATTTTCAACAGGTTTCGACAATTTGTGTGTCAGATTTATGATTTTAATGAAAACACACATTAAACCACAACTTTGATTCTTTGAATTATTTAACGTCAATGTCAGAGCCTCCTTAGATGGAAAAAATGTGTTACTTATAAACACCCAATTTTCTGACAAATAAATCATGGCCTCCTTAGAATAAATTAAGACCTATGTTTACAAAGTGTGATATTTTATTAATACTGAAATCTTTTATGCACTTGTGAGTCATCACTAGACTGGAAATTTTACGCTCTTTCCGAAAATCGATAACTCTAAAATGGCGGCCATCAGAAAACTAAAAGTTGAAGCGGGTTGCGAGATAACAAAAGACGATTGAGACATGTCATATACGCTACTTTATTCGTTTTAAAAAAGTGTCTCAATAATGTCACATTTGGGAAGCTGTCAAATTAACCATTTCGTATTTACTGGCTAAAAAATCCGCCATTTTCGGTTTTTCACCGATATTTCCAAAACCACTTGACCAATCGTAAATCTGAAGCCGGTTATCGAATGCACTAAGTTTCCTCTAAAATTTTCCCCTTTTAACCTTTGCTGTAGGTATAATAGGAGCCGAGATCCCTGTATATAGAAGCGAATCTAGAACACATTGTATATAAATTCAACTGTTTAAAAACTCTTGATGTTCGAAGAGTGATTTTTTTTCTGAAAATTTAAACCACTATAATCTGACATATTTGATTTAGAGCGAAACGGTTTGCATTTTCTTATCTTAGTTTATTGACGACCCATCTAGAGATACTAACTTTCTATTTAACAAGAAGTTTGTATTTTATGGTCTTTGATTAATTCCGGTCAACCGAAAAGTTGTTGCTTTTGGATATATCACTAAAGCAAGGATATGAAAGTGCAAACCATTTCGCTCTAAGGCTAGAGTGGTTTAAAGTTACAGTTTCGAATGTCAAGACTTCGCACATATGAAATATATCTCAAATTCTCAGAAGGTTCGAAAATCGGAAAAAAATAAGGATACTTTTTTAATTATGGTAGTTGATCCAGCCTTTTTAATGCACAATGTATGTTATTCAGTAATGTTAAAAGTGTAAAAAAAATAAATACAATGCGTGAATCTGAGCCGCTTCTTGGAAAATATTTTCATTCATTCTATCCATTATTCCTTGTAGCAATAATGGCAAAATTCGATTCTTTGCCCACTTGAATTAAAAAGCCTGAAACTTCCATAACTTAATAAAAAAATATTGATCTGCTTGTCGTTGTATGAGGAACAGTTCTCCTCTTTATGAGAATACTTGTTCTGAATTTGATGTCAATAAACTCAAACCATTCGAAAGTTCTACAGTATTTCAGAGACTTTATATAAAAACATAGAAAAATTTTTCACGCAATTTGTAAGATTTTTAACAAACTTTCAGAAAATGTTATTAAGGAAAATCAAATGCTCATCGGAAATATTATTATAGTTAAAATTTTCTTGTTTAGGTAGAGTTAAATTTTTCCTTGCCAAAATATGTCTGTATATGCTTTAATCTTTTTTACTATATTCGACTATAAAAGCATAGAAATTAAGCCTGTAATATAACGTATTCGTCTTATTAAGTCATATTCGCCTTGGGACAACTAATGAGAAAATAATTATTTCGCTGATAAGTGTTAAAAGAACTCGACACATAATAAAGGCTTTAATATATTTTTTGTACGATCAGGCTATTTTGAGTGATAATACTAGGAATAATTAGTACACTGCTTTTAGATGTTTCAAAATAATTTAGTGAGATATTTTTCTTAACAGATGTTTCGACTTGATGACGCCTTTATCAAGAGTAGTTGTATACTAAAATCTAATAATACTAGGGATACTTAATACACTGCTTTTAGATATTTCAAAATAATTTAATGAGATATTTTTCTCTACATATGTTTCGGCTTGATGAGGCCTTTATCAAGAGTAGTTGTATACTAAAATCAGATTTCTCTGTTTTATAGATATTTTGACAGCAGATGTTCCAAGGATTTGGCCCGCATCATTCCGCCCCCAATAGCGATTGTCAGACAATCACGACAAACGGCTAGGGCGCATCCGTTCGTCGTACAACTGGGCACACCTAGAACGTCACTTTACAGGTCACTCCTTTATCTTGCGCACTGCATCACTGTGGAACTCACTCCCCCCTAATTACAACCTACATCTGTTTAAGAACCGTGTCAACCAACATCTTCGCACACGCACCGCTCGTCGAGTGCCATAGGATCTGCCTTTAGTGTGCGTGCGACTGCCATAAAAAATTATATATCCAGTTCGTTGTTATTTTCAACAAGTTTAGAGATACGACATTTTTGTTCAAAAAAACTCTACCATAGATAAACCAACATAGATCCTCAAAGCCTGTATCTAAAGTCAAACGCTGTAATGTACTCGATAGCGGCCACGTGTTGTATTCGATAGGGCGAGACAGAGAGAACGTACGCGGGAATGGTGGGAGTATTGCAGCTGCTCTCTGTTGCACGCTGTTGCGATGCAAAGGTTACGAATATTAACATATTATTTCGTTGAGCCGTTGAAGCGAGTTGTATCTTGTATTATATGTTAGTTTTGATGACGGGAGTATACGGGGTGTGGTCAATATTTGGATTGCCTGTTTGTAAATAATGATTTTAATCGATTTTAAAATATTCTGTTAAATATTTTTGTTTAAAACATTTTGTAAATATAGTGTGATTTCTTTTGAATATATAATTATTTAACATTAAACATGAGTGAAGTGCCCAAAAAGCGTCGCAATAAGTGCAGCTTCTATGACTGTTCCAACAGCTTAACAAACACAGCGAATGTACATATGTTTAGATTTCCCAAAAATCCACAAATTTCGAAGGAATGGGTATTAAAATCAGGTTAGTATATATCACTTTTTGACGACCCATGCCATAAATTCGTAATTTACACTTCAGAAAGGTAAGAGCCTTTCTTAAGAATCGTTTATATTGCTTGTGCGTAAGCATTACGCACATCCATTAAAAGCAATTAAGGATTTAATCTAAATATCACACACCCTATTATACCAGGTGGACTATAAAATGTAGCACATATTTATTTTTCTACTCCTATACTTTAATTGATTTATTAGACATTTACTACCTGTACTTTAATGAGGCTCATTATGATACTAACGTTTCATTATGATACAGGGTTATAACCAATCAAAATGCAACATCACAGCAATATTCGGTCAATATCAAAGATTGCCATGACCATCACATTTAAAATTTATCAGTTTTGACAGTTCATAATTACTGTTTACTTAGGAAATTTTCAAAGCTGAAGTACTAAGCACTTATTTTCATTATTATGACTGGTTGTGGGATATTTTCATGAATTTTAGTATTTTGTTACAAAACATGGCTTGTGGCATACTAAATTAAAGGAAATTTCGTTTAGATTATAAAAAATATACCTAACAATATTTCCCAGAGGCGCACTTAGGGGGTAAAGGCCAAATAAATCATTGATTATTATGTAGGGGGTAATTTCTGGAACTACTGAGTCGATTTAAAAAATCGACCTACTTCCAACTACCACGACCTACTCCTGCCCAACTCCGAGGGACTCCCGAACTAATACGAGCTAGTCCCGACCTACCCTAAACTACTCCGACCTAGTCTTGGCTTACTAAGAGCTACTCCCGACCTACCCCGAACTACTCCGACATATTACGAGCTAATCCCGACCTACTCTGAACTAGTCCGGCATATCCCTCGTTTACTTTTTGACCGATTTTAATAAGCTTGGTCTTGATGGATAGCCAACATATTGCGCCAAAATCGAATTAAAAATACTCTGCCAAATCATGGGCTCTTACGGGTAAGGGGGGAGAGGGGGAATGGGCATATTTTCATGAATTTTCGTATTTTGTTACAAAACATGGCTTGTGGGATATTAAATGAAAGGAAATTTCGTTTAGATTATAAAAAATATACCTAACAATATTTCCCAGAGGCGCACTTAGGGGGTAAAGGTCAAATAAACCATTGATTATTATGTAGGGGGTAATTTCTGGAACAACTGAATCGATTTAAAAAATCGACCTACTCCCAACTACCCCGACCTACTCCTGCCCAACTCCGAGGGACTCCCCACTTACTCCGAACTAATACGAGCTAGTCCCGACCTACCCTGACTTACTAAGAGCTACTCCCGACCTACCCCGAACTACTCCGACATATTACGAGCTAATCCCGACCTAATCTGAACTAGTCCGGCATATTCCTAGGTAGTCCCGACATACCCTGAAATAGTCCGACATACTCCGAGCTACTCCCGACCAACTCCGACCTATTCCTAACCTACTACGATTTACTTCCGACCTTTTCCGAACTAGTCCGACATATACCGAGGTGCTCCCAACCTACTCCAAAGCATTTTATTATGTTTTTAAACATTCTTAGTGCCGTTTTTAAGCCTGTGCCATTCGGAACTGAAATGGAGCTATTTTTCGTATTTCAATCGATTGCAGCACATAAACACTGATTTTGCGTTGTTACCTACTTAGGGCGTGAACGCCTGGCCGGTAAAAACGGCCGCCGCCGTCGCTTACTTGGCTAATGCTACTTAACTTAAATGAACTATTAACTGATTTTAGCCACTGCGGCGCGATTCACCGAATAATCTCGGTGCTTGATGTGGGCGTCTCAAGGGGTTTGCGAGACGTGGGCAGCCTTTCTTTCTGCTGATTCTAGAATTCGAGACGCGCGGGTTTTTTTACTGACTTCGCAAATGATTAACAATTAGGATTAATAATAAAGCAAAGTAAAGTAACCGCTCTTTACGAGGACGGTGTAAAAAGTATTATTATATTTGAACGGAACAGAGCCGTCTGGTGAAATTAAAAGATTATGCAGGAGTTTTCTGTTCTTGATTTGACAGAGTATTTTTCTTCAACGTTATTTTTAATGTTATTCAGAAAACCGTAGGGAAAAGCGATCTCTTTAATATTAACGATATAAAAAACCGCCAAAAATTAAAGACGTAGACCAGATTTTGACATAAAAAAATGCGAAAAACATTAAAATTTTTAACTATCCTCGAATTGTGACACCTTGCATGAGAGCCCAAATAATAATTTTTGCAAGAGTTATAAAGTAGTATCTGTACTCTCGTCTTCTTAACGCAGGAGTTCCTTTTTCATCTCTTACTAAACGTTATGAACATAATGGACCGTTATTTCAAAAAATATCAATATTTCAAAACCAAGAGAGATGTAAGAAAAGATTGAAAAAGTTTTGGGGCATATATTACAATAAGGATGTCAATCCCGAGATCTCGAAATCCCGGGATGCCGGAGGAAAATGTGTCTCGAAAATACCGGAATTAGATTGGATTTAATCCCGGGATAAATACCGATTTTTTTGGCATATATTGATTTGTTTCATTTGGCTATTTCAAAACTAAAGTAATTAACGAAAGCCGACAACGTTGCAATTCGAAAACATTAACAGTTAAATCGATCAGCGGGCCCCAGAATTTGGGGAATCACCGCGGCATCCCTAAATTCACAAAGTGATATCCAAAAAAAGAGTACCTAATTTTTATTTATTATTTTTTCAGGGAATATTCAGTTGTTGGATCTATCTCCTGAAAGTTTAAATAAAAAAGTGGTATGCAGTAAGCATTTTCATGAAAGAGACTTCATTGACAAAATCAAAAGAAACCGAGTGTTTCGAATAGCGATACCAAGAAAATATGATGAGCTAAGTCGAGATCAGCAAACAGTCCTGGAATCGCCAAAAATATTAAAAGTACAAATCACCATCCACCTTAAGTTCAAATACTCGGTGCTTAATGAATGCTATAAGTGATATGCCTACTCCCCGCAGAATAAAAAGTACTAGGCGTTGTCTTTTTTCCCATGACAAAGATCAAACTATATTACGGTTAAGATCCGTAATTAAAAAACAAAAAGACAAATTGAGGCAAAAAAATTTACGTATTGCTCAATTGAAGCGTAGGCTAAATAAGCAAACACTACTTCCACAAGGCAAAACCATTGTTGAAGACTGTGAGTTTCCATCAAAGCACGCCGCGTCTTTATGCAGACAAAACACAAAAAAGGCCAAGCCTGGACAAAGGAGGAATAGTATATTATTTTATATGGAGGAAAAGTGATACTTTTCATGGCGCGCTCGTGTTTAACAGCCGAACGGAGTGAGGCTGGTAATA
>MU183829.1:26528-114104 GCA_016904865.1 Pissodes strobi
AACTAACTTTCTTCACACTATACGCCAGGAAAACACAGGGTAGCGGTATATCCGTTTCCACACGACCCTAGAGGCAGGATGCAAGGCGCGCTTTTTTACATGGTTTCCCCCAAATCCATGATTTTGCTTGATTTTGTAACTTCTATAGCTCATTCTCGTCATCTGTCCTCTCTTCAACGTCTTCGTCCTCTGTTATCTCCTCCAAGTTGTCGTTCTTTGTCCCCTCTTCCAGATTTTCGTCGACTTCCCCAACATTTTCTTTTTCTCCTGTTATATTTTGTGCCAATAGGTCAACAGGATCAAACTGATTATCTTCTTCATCCTGGTAACGCAATCGACATTTGCGTTGAGACATGACTGACCGTGACAATGGCCGCGAAGTATTGAACAGGACAGTCCAATTTTTCTGCAGCCGCAATTTGTGTTACATCCTTTAGTACAGTTGCAAGTATTTAAAAGTACATCTGGTGCAGGTGGCAAAAAAGTCCCAATGGGCTCCAAAATATTATTATTTAACGTCCATCCCCATAGTTCAGGATTTAAATCATTACCAAGCCAACTCTGTACTTGATAATACACTCTACTTAGATGTTGACATGCAGCTGCGGTAGTAGGAGGGAATGACGACAATTTCACTGCGGTGTTAAGTCTTGTTGACTTCGCAAATGTCATGTATCGATAGTTTTCAATGGATAATTCTGCTTTAGGGGCTCCACAGATTTCCAGAAGAATGCGTAATCCATTTTCCACAATTGTCTCTACTGTACTATTTTCCTGTTTAAAAACTTCCGCAAATTGATGCAACTCGGGGTGGGCGCCTCTGGAACATTTTAAAAACTTTTATTTTTCTTTTATTAAAAAGCGCAGAGGTTGTGTCGCAGCCAGTAATTGCATGCAGTAACAACAGATGCTTTTTACAATTTGGATACTTATTTAGGCTAGAAGAAGAGTATGTTTTTGATGTTATTTTCTCTTTCCCTGCTCTGGTTTAAAGGAGCACGTCCTATTAGAAGAACTAAGAGATCTACATCTTCCCCAACGATAATAGTGATGTTGTGTTGTGATTCTTCAAGTGCCGTCTCTACTATTAAAACGTCGGCGTCGTCTCTAGCTTGTTTCACAGCTATGTTGATAGATTGTAGTTTATACATTAGCATTGATATTAGGTAATCTAGTTTTGTTTCAGAGATTGAATAGGAAGTTTCCTTGACCAAGTGTCACTTGAATTGCTTCGCAAAAAATTACCTCTACAGATCCTGAAATTAAAACACTTCGTCGAAGTTGGTCCATTGCTTTTATATTCTTGCTATTGTCACTGTATCCATCAAAGACAACCGTAATGTCAGAGCCAAAGTGTTTTTGTAGATAATCAATATGTCCTTTAATTATACACTCAAAAGTATCTTCTTTTTGCCATATTACACGGTGCAGCAGGAATCCACCGTCAATGACGTAAGCAACGTTATCAGCTGGTATTTCATCACACCGAGGCTCGAAGCATTTATAGAGCATTGAGTTAGCAGTTTTCCGCATGCCTGCATTATCAAATAGTGCTGTAGGATAAGGACTTAACTCGTACTGCATATATTCTTTCAAGTTTTTGTCAAATTTCTTGTATAAACTGATTCTTTGAAAGAGCAGCAAAGGATCTACAGCAACGTTTACGTCATGAACTTTAATAGAGCTGCTGACTGACAAAAGCGAAAGGACCCTGTTTGCACGTTTAAATTTTATTTCACTAAATTTTAGCCCAACAATATTTTTCACTGGTTGAAGTCCAATTTTGTATGCATCGTAACAGTTTATTTTTTCGGTACCGACAACACCCGTAGCTAGAGATATAAGTTGATTTGTTTTTGAAGAAGGATTATAAATAAACCAGTCAACCAATTTTTTTACGTCTGCATTATCTCTCTTAATGCTTGAGTCTCTTGCCTCAACATGCTGATCAGCGATGTCCAAAGATACATGGCAAATTTTTTCAATTGCTTTCCAGACCGAATTCATTGCATGCATGCCATAAATCCATTTGCACAGTGCATTTTCTCGTGTACTTCATCCCCTGGAGACACCTCCCTCAGATTTCATAGATTTCATCAAAGAAAATGTTACTACGATTAACATTTTCTTTGATTTTATTAAGGTTTGCTCTATTATCGTGCTAGTCCAGGTTCCGCAGGTGAACTTGTTTGACCGTCAAATCGTGAAAAATCCATTGGAAAACATTTCAAATTCCTGCTGGTTCAAATTCTTTTCTAATTCTAGCACATCTTGAAGGTACAAATGCGCTGTCTTTGCGTACAAGAAATGCCCCGCAGCATGGAAATAAGGAAGCATTTCCTTCACAGCGTTTATATGTCCATTCCAGTTTCCTAACCTCTTAGCACGGATGAACTCTTTTGCTATACATACCATATCAATGTATTGTACCCATAATTGCGACGTGGGGCCTTGACTTTTTATTTCATTTAATTTGTCAATGAATTGTTTCCTTAATAATTTTAAAACACTGAGCTTTTCGTCTACGTTTTCATACGATATTTCTCCAGTTAACATAATTTTAATGTAATTTTTGAGAACGTCTTTTTCATCATAGTCTATTTCTAATCCTTTAAAAATAATACTTAACAAGGCGCTAAGAAGTACCACTTAACATTTTATAAACGGAATTAGGAGGGTAAATAACGCTGAGAGCTTCCTTGATGCAACTTCCAGCCATTATGTATCCAATACATCCAAGAAATGATAAAAGCAGATGGAAACCGCCAAGTCTTACTATAACTTTTGACATATCTGATCCAGTTAAAGAAGCAATAGTTATTATGACATCGTGAGTTATTTTACCAATAGGTTACTTCGCGTTTCGATACATCGTATTGTATTTTAAATGTATTTACAGTTAACCGCGGCATCACGTAATCTTTTGCATAGAGACATACTGCATTGCGGTCCTTGCAGCATAATTTAGCCATGTTATTTAATGAATCATTGGTTTTACGGAAAAAACTTATATAACCTTTTTTGTAGAGAACTTCCTGTTCTTTATTTTTTGTAATTACCCAAAAAGTTCTACGATTTACGGTAAGCGAGATATTTTTTTTGGCCTTTCACCTTAAAGAACTAAAAACGCAAGCGCGATATTGATGGGGACTTTTCAGACATTGCTTCCAAAGTCAAAATAAAGGTGTAAACAAAATTTAAGCTCACTTGCATTTTTTTAGCAGATGCTGCTTTTTCCGGCCTAATATGACTGTAGGAAAATTATATTACTTATTTTTATAAAAATATGAAATTATCCAGTAAAATAATAATATATAATTTGGGCAAAAGGCTCTTTCCATTTCTTGTCAAAAATTGATTTCTAAAAGTACCCCTATTACCTAAATAATTTACGTGTCAAATAAGATTTCCATAAATATCCGCTTAAAATGAACTAAAAACTTTAACTAAATCGTCATAGAAAATAGAAATCCAGGTATTTATTGAAAATAAAAACATCATAATTTTCATAAATGTAAAAAACAGGTATTTATGTATGTAAGTACTTCGTATTGTATACTACGAGTTACACAGGGCCGGGCGCGCGAATACATATTTTTTTCTAATTTTTTTGAAAATCATTATTGCAGTTGATAGTTTAGTACACAAACAATTTTTATTGTTATAAAATTTTTCAATCCAAGATTTGTGGAGGCCCTCAGTATGTGGGGGGCCCGGGGCTTGCGCCCCGCCCCGGTTGCCCCGTTGTGAATCCGACCCTGGGTTACATGAGTAGTTTCTAAGGTAACTCAGTAACTATAACTAATATGTTACAGGATTTTAATAAAATAATTTAAAAAATCTTAATTAGGGCTCTTAATTACGCTTTTCTTAAATATATGAAACTAAAGTAAAATCTCCAAACTCAAAACTTAAATTTAGCACCATATTATCCAAGATATCATGTTTTTGGAATAAAAAAATGTCTAAAAATAAAAAGTTACTCAATTTGTCATAACTTAAGCTTATAATTAATAGTAAACCAAACGTAATAGTTATATATTATAGGAACTCCAGAAGATAAAACCATTAGGAAATACGGCTAACTTGCATATTATATTATGGCAACTTTTCCTGAGTCCTTTTAGAAAACCTACCTATAGATGCGAAATGCAGCCAGTAATGTAGTGGAGAGCTAGGTTCGTGGATCCTCGGTACACTTTAGTAAAAATATTTGGACACCACTTAGTTAACTTTGACTCAACTAAGAAAAATCCATAAGGTTGTTAAATGCTGAAAAGTAATTCTTGGAGGAGCTTTTCAATAAGGCATAATATTTTCCCAAAATAAATACTTTATTCTTTCCCTACTAATGAGGAGATACCTTGATATAAAACAATAATGATACAGTACAATTACAATCACATGTATAAACAATAAAGCAATAGAAATGAAACTAACATAATATTGACTATTATCAACAACGATGTCAGATATAAACTGTTAGGCAAATATTCCGCATACCCAATAATAGGTCACTAGAATGATGGTAAATAGCGCGGGGTTTAAAATTCATGAATTTTATTCTGCCGCAATAATATAAAATCAAATATGTGTGTAATCATTCAATCTATAGATAATTTAAATTTGCCGAGACAGCCTTACAAATAAAAATAAATGGTATGACTTACAACTTATGAAGTAGATCTTTCTAAGTTAAATTTATTCTCCAAACTTATACCAGTATTATTATATGTATGGTTCATGCAACTCCAAATCACTTCAAATCAGAAACTGACTTCTCCAAACTTGGTACGCCACATCCAGTCAATGATAACAACAAGGGCATAACATGCAAATGGTGGTTTAATAACTCCAAGACACGCAAGTAAACCAAAAACACGCTGGATGGGATATCGCAGATGGGCAAAGCGATATACGTGTGCCAGAGCGATACCCGTGGAGAGAACCCTAAAAACAATTGTTTGTCTAAGCAAAAAGTAAATATCTTACACTGAAATGATTACTCATAACCTAACTAGTTTTTCATCTTACCTATAGAACTATCTATAGGGCCTATAGCCTGGTAATAGCCAGTCGAACAAAACCAGTAGTGTCCATTCTAGAGATTTCTCCAAAAACAATAATCGACCATTCCAATGATCAGCAACATGAGAGCAACAGCAATACATAAATTCTTCTAGAATGATTGGAAAATACAATTAATTCCACTGAAAGTCTGCATGAAAAATTTTGTGACTTACCACGTGGAGGTCGGATTCCAATAACTCAACAATAACTTTTATAGGTAACCTCCATGGCCCTGGTTCGAGTCAAAAACTTAAACGTAGCAAAAATATCATAAAATAATGACCCCAATTATTAGAACCAGTCCATGAGGATTTACACCCCCGCCTCGAAGAAACCACAACGGGATCTCCACCCGTCACCTAGACGACAAGGCGCTAAAAAAAAGAACCTGGAACCAGTTTCGCACTTTGAACCCTAAACATTGCTGCCAACCTAATTTAGTTGAAATAGCGAGTCCGAGCGCATCCACGTCACTGCTCTAGACTATATTCTCCAAGCATCAAGTAAATACACCTTAAAAGGAATCGTTATTTAAGAACGTCGATTCTAGAACATGTCTAATTTTAACTGTCAAAAACATATGGTGTGCCTGTGTCTTACTGATAGACCGATAGGTGAATGACATTTTGACATTAGAAATGAAAACACGAAATCTCTTCGAAAGACAAATAAAACAAAAGGAAACAATAAACCAAAACACAATCAAATAAACGAATTATAAGCTACATTAGACGACTTATATGATCTCCAAATCGTTTGAGGTATGCACCGCTAAGAATGGATTTAAAATAATAACAAACTCAAGAGTACATTTGTATCGAACAAATTTTTAAGTTTTTATTAACTTTTAGATCAAGGAAAAGCTTGTGAGCATTGTCCCGAGTAATAAAGTGAGCTCAAGTATTTAAATCCAAAGACAAAACCTAACGAATTGGAATGCACAATCAGAACCTATAAAAGAAGTTTCCAAGGCCTAGTCGAGTACCTTCGACTCTGCAAGGGACAAAAACCAAGCCAGGTGCTATCATTACATAACAAGCGTCTACTACATCATAAATGTAAATATAGAAAGTATATTCAATAACCTTCAAGACAAAACAAGGTAATGTACTTCTGTACCTATATTCTATATTGGAATAACCCAAACTAAATTGTGTTTGTAAATAAAAATAAATATAAATCAAGCAAAACAGTAGCATTTGTTCATACCAAAATTTGAAAACGCTACAATATAACCGGATACCTGACTCTCACATTTTTAGGATATTTACGTGAACCTAAGATTATAAAAAGTAACATTTATTTAGGTTGTGTGAATTGTTTTAGCTTACTTATATAATTATTGTTTAAGAGTTCACCTTCTTACATTTTGTTCCGCTGTCAGGATAATCTTGTAAAAGGTGGCGCTCAATCATTTCCAGGGTACTGCTAACATTGTTTGGAAATTTCGTGCCGAAACTAAAAAATAAAGCAAAACAGACGTGAAAACTTACTTATATACCCTTCTATACACGATACCAAGTAATCCCAGTATACTATTATTTTTCAAATAATGGTTAACTATACCTACGCATCACGTCGCGTTTCACAGAATGAATCGATGCTGATGCGCATGGATGGTTGGCACGCTTTTTATAATTCTCTGTGCTTTAACTTCGAAGTAATAATTGAAATAATAAAGCAGCGTTACAGTCATCTGTAATTTTAAAAAACACTGTAAAAATATCGTACTTTTATAGTAATTATAACTTATTTGTACAACATTTAGCGTAATATACAACAAAACTTACAGAATGTCGTAATATAAAAGAAGTTCACCAATGTTTGTAAAATCACTTAATAGTTCTGTAAATTGTCGGTAAAAATTACCAAAATATTTACTTGAATATTTCCTTTTTTTATTTTGAAAATAGAATTATTTTGTTTTTATAGTAGAATAATAAATACATTGATAATTTCATATTTTTATATAAATAAATAATATAATTTTGCATAACTAACATATAATTGTATATTGGGCAATAATTAAGTAATTGAAAATCCAATCAGATTAATATTGATTTAACTTTTCATCTTGCGAGTGCTCCATGCATAATTTAAACGTTACACATTATCAAGAATGATACCTAGAGTTTTGAAATTTGGGTAGATGCTAATATATATAGGTATAGTGAGATTTACGAAAAAAATTATCAGCTGCATGTATGTGGGTGGAAAAGTTGTCAGCTGGGCAATAAAGGTACGGTGCGTGGGTGCGCCGAAAAGCAGTGCGGGCGACCTTAACTGCATCAGCTGACAACTTTTCTACCCACATACATGCAGCTGACAGTTTTTTTCGTAAATCTCACTATAAATATTGTCACGACTTGTATTTTTTATCTGTGACGACACGCCTTACTTAGCGTGTAGGAGAGTAACTCAGATTTAGGAACGCACTACGTCAAGTTGAGAAGAGATAATAAAGGAGACACATCGATAAAAACAATAACAAGTTTATTTACAAACAAACTTAACAACGGTTAGATTGTATACTAATAAAGGCGTGTTTAAGATTATAGATGAATTAAGAGTTTACACTATACCCAATTAATATGAAATGCATGTCTTCTAGAGGGAGGCTTAGTTCAAAGTTTGTCTAGCAAGCGACGTCACTATTTTATTAATAAAGTTTATGTGAGCGGGTTGTCTTTTATTTAGGTATTTGTTCTGATATTTATGAGGTAAGTCTTTTTAAGTTATCACAAATTGCTAAGGCACCATTACTACTTTTTGAAACTCCCCAAAAACTATCCCTTCACTAGAAGCTCTGATACTTCATAAATTCGACTCTCTCTATATTTTTTAGTAGCCCCCGAATGCCGTATACCTATGCATACGTTCACCCAGGTTAGGTAAGGACCTGACAACCACCTGTGTATAAGTGTTCTCAGTTATGGGGGTTGTGGGATAGAACAACTAGAAGTGGACGTACCTGTGTACTGTCCAGCGACCAATTGAGCGGTTTGAGAGACCCGATAGTCTGATTAACTCGGCGTTTGCCTGCGTATTTATATGTTACAAAATGCTGATGACTGCATCGTTAAGGATTAAAGTCGCTCCCGTCGACCGCTCAAATTGTTTATAATTAACAGTGAATGTTTATATAACATTTTTCAAGTTCAAGTTCAAACTTGCGACAGGGTGATATTTAATTAATGATTTTAATTAGTTCACACATTCCCCCTCCCTGATAACGTTGGTCCCCAACGTTTTAACCTGACTGATTTGCTTTAAAAGAGAGAAAACCGACCTCGATTCGAGAAGACATACTGTATTGCACCTAATTTTTTTATAATTTAATATATATTTCGTCAGTGGACTTGTTCTGGCTTAGATCCACCCATTTCCATTTCATGTAGTAAGTTCTTGTATGGTTTGCCTCGCTCTGTGTGCTAGTTATAGGTACATGTAACAAAAGAAAAATAGTTTTACAAATGTTATAATCTTATCCTATGTTTTCTTATTTGTGACGTTTTTTGTTGTCTTATTAACAAAATCATAATTTTATAAACCCGGCTGTTTACTAGAGATGTATTATTTCAAAATTTATTTGCTTTTATGGCCAATAACGTTTTACGTCTTAATATTCATTGTGTTAATACAGCAACTACGTGACAAACGTATTATTTAAATACGGTTCTGTTTCTAACTTATTACTAGTTATATGATAAAAACTCTCTCGATTTGATTTCTTTAAGCTTATTGATCTATTCTACCTTATATCTAGTGCAAACCTATCCGTTTCGAGAACATCTTTTTATACTGGCTTATAATGCCATTTTTTAAAACTAGGTTTTTATGTCTATGGACAATAAATTGCCTTTCATATGATATCTCCTCCATTAAGATGCGTCCATCCCAACAGAAGTGACATTAATTCATTGTCTTTATAGCTGTTAATTTTGGGAATAGTTGGTTAAATGGGGCTTATATATAAAGATAATGAATTTTATGCTTGGCATTAAAAATCAACTTATTGCGACCCTGTCTTAAAATAAATTACCTATCCTATATTAGCAATATTACGGTATGTTAAACTTATTTCTTTTTAGAATAAATTGCAAATGCCGGTCCTGTCTATATTCTATTTAGCCATTGTTCTTTACTTCTTATTTTTAAATCCATTATTTACAAATTTATCAAAACTATATAGTATATAGACTGTCCAGTCTATGTATAAAATATTTGCTAACAGGATTATAACAGTGTATTGGCTCAGTTATATTTCTTGACCTTTCCAAAATTTGCTGACATTGGTATAAAAAATCACTCAATTTCTTTTTACTTGCTGACTCAATTCAACATGCTAGCTTTGTTTAAAGCAATAAAATATCCTCGCAATATATCACGTGTTTTTATGAATCTTATTATTTTCGTAAGTTATCGCCTGGCAATTCAATCTTGTGCCATTTCGATGAATTAATATTAACAATGCAATGTAAATTAATAGGAAATTATACGTTACGCTTCCGTGGGTCACAGATGGCGACTGCATATGTCATTTTCGCAGATTCCTTGTATTGCGGACTGCTTGGTTTACACAAAGTCTGGTAGATGGTGCTTGTAGCGGTCTTCATTTGCAATGCTGTCTGCCGTAGTTCGTAGTCTCGCAGACTCGGTTCTTTTCTTTGTTCTTTGTTCCTCGAAAGGCGTGGTAAAATGGCGTCGACTTGATTTGTTTCTTCGTGTGTGTGTTGGCATTGGATGGGCTAAAGAATACAATCAAATATAAGTATCGTAAATATGATTTTTGGCAATATTAGATACTTGGCAAGATTTGATTTAAGGTTTGTTATTTTTTAAGTTATCTAATTCGTTGTCTACTGCTGCAAGTATTTCATTCATATATTATAATTTCTTATACTTTATTTCTTTTTAGAATAAAATCCGAACGCCGCGCCGGTCCTGTATGGACTCGATTGGTGTTTTCTAATGGCTTGTGGCTGGTCCTGGATTGTGACCCATGCGGCATGTTCTCAAGGTAAGGTTATATATACATTATTTACAATTTCTTACTGCTTTGCTATACACTTCTTGGTATCGCTTACATATACATTTTCCCATATATTTATTTTATTCTATGTTTCTTATATTTACTTTCCATATCTTAAGTTTTTATTACTCAAGGCTTACTTTAAATGTATATAGGCACGCTATGTATATCTATGCTAGCTGTATGTAAATTGTGTAGGACAGAGAAACATTATATTATTATTTATATATCCACGTATGCTTTCACACATTATGTAAATATATTTCTCCATTATTTCACTTTATTAGCTTTACATAAACACCTTTTGCTTATATATTTCCTCACTATGTACGCTTCTTTTTTTCTCAAAAACATCTTCTTCTATATTTCTTCTCAACTTTTCAACTTATGTATGCTTCTTCTATATTCTTCATGCTTTACATAAACATTTCTTGCTTATGTAACATTTCACCTCGGGTACCAAAATATTTGCTTGGCTTCCTTCAACGTCAGCGTAGCTACTTCAGTCCCTATATGCTCAACTTTTCCATGCCTAAATTTTTTGCTTTGACGTTATCTTTTAGACCATCCGTCGTTGCATTTTTATTTAGACTGGAGAACACTTTATTTTATAACACTTCCTCGTATACACATATATTCCTTCTGTATATACTTTCAATACACAATTCTAATGGCAACTCACATTTACTTGTGCTTTACTATATATATCTTCACATTTGTTTCACCTATTTATTTTGCATACATAGTTTACTAAATTACTCGCTAATATTCTAGCTTCATTTTTCTTCATAAATCCCAGGTTCTATACTACGTTTATTTTTCTATGTAGTTTATTAACTTCCTAAGTGTGTTTATCTATATACTTGTCTTATTTACACTGGCTTATATTATGCTATGTTTCACTATATATTTTCTATGTTTCACTATATATCTTTCTTATTTATAGTTTAACCTCCTAAGTGCTTTGTATATATCATCTTCTATGAGCACTTGGGTTTTATATTTACACTATTTACATTTTGAGGCTTCGGGTCTCTCCTAGTTTTTGTGTTTTGTTTTCTTAGTTGCTTAAATTCTTCTTTTACTTGAGTACTTGTTCCATATAATTATATTTTTTCTCTATTCGTACTCTTCACTTGTTTCTCCCGCTTGCTCCATGGTTTCCTTTAGTTTCTCCTATACAAATCTGTTGTATTGCTCCATATTGATGTCTGTTCCATATAATTAACTATATTTGTGATTTCGGTACTGACTAGCACCTTCGCCAAAAACAAAGCAGGTTCCACAACGTAGTTACCTTCTATCTTTGTTTGTTTCAGGTATGAACATAGACCCCTAGATGGCGCTTGTGACGTCGACCGCCCGTACTTCGGCGAGCGTCCGTGGATACAGCACGTGTTCGTACTCTGTCTTTGGTGACGCCGACCGTCCGTAGATGGCAGCACTTGGCTGTACCTCGGCGCGTGATTCGAAACCAATATGTATAGATTTTATGCAATAGCTAAACTGACCTAGCCTGCGTTTATTAAATGTTAATTGCTTAATGATTTACTTGATTTTGATGTTTAATTTAAGTTATTACTGTTGTTGTGACGTAGATTCATTAAGATGGCGGCACTAGGCCCAATTAACACTAAATTGCTTGGCGTTAATATTTTAGATGTGACGTAGATGAATTATGAATGTCACTACGCTCAAATTAAATCACTTGGCAAACGAGGGTGGCTTTTTTTAAAGTTTATTTGGCATAGTGACGTCACTATTTATTTAATAAAGTTTATGTTAGCGGGTTGTCTTTTATTTAGGTATTTGTTCTGATATTTATGAGGTAAGTCTTTTTAAGTTATCACAAATTGCTAAGGAATCTTCACTACTTTTTGAAACTCCCCAAAAACTATCCCTTCACTAGAAGCTCTGATACTTCATAAATTCGACTCTCTCTATACTTTTTAGTAGCCCCCGAATGCCGTATACCTATGCATACGTTCACCCAGGTTAGGTAAGGTCCTGACAACCTTATACCTGTGTATACGTGTTCTCAGTTATGGGGGTTGTGGGATAGAACAACTAGAAGTGGACGTACCTGTGTACTGTCCAGCGACCAATTGAGCGGTTTGAGAGACCCGAAAGTCTGATTAACTCGGCGTTTGCCTGCGTATTTATATGTTACAAAATGCTGATGACTGCATCGTTAAGGATTAAAGTCGCTCCCGTCGACCGCTCAAATTGTTTATAATTAAGAGTGAATGTTTATATAACATTTTTCAAGTTCAAGTTCAAACTTGCGACAGGGTGATATTTAATTAATAATTTTAATTAGTTCACAATATTAGCATCCATCCATATTTAAGGCATTTAGATCAGGCAGTAGGACAAGTTTGAAGTGTTTACAGAACTTTCTGTTTATCTTCTATTACGATCAAATGTTATTAGTATACCACTAAGTCTTATTTGTATATCGTTAACATCTGTAAAAATATGTTCGACGATAAAGTCAATAATTTACTCAGGTCCTACACTGCGTAGCTTCTCCAGAAGCCATTTTTACCTCATGACACAAACATGAAGAAACTTCTGATTTAATTAACTCAATATCAAACACTTAATATAAAACTTATCAAATATAGTAGAGTAAATACTTACTAAAATATTCCCTGTCGCAAAATAACTACCATTCCGACAATATCTCGAAATTATTCTGAGGAAAAAACTCTGGGAAAAATATCAATACACAAAAGTTGCTGCTGTATGCTGTGTACTTTACCTCAGGTAGGTAAAAAATGCGAAGTTATTTAAAAGTTTTATTATTGTTAAAGTTTTAACTTCTCAACAGTTGACTCTCGGAACGTATTATAGTTACAATTTTATTTAGGTGAAACGCAATTTAACTTATACCCATATTTGCGTCAAGATAAAAATTGTTGGATGTTTTCATAACTCTCGTAAACCATAGATAACAGATCTTGAGTCATAAAGTTATATTAGAAAATAAGTTTTCATCGCTATAAAGTTGATTCTGTTAAATTTTCTTTATAATATTTTTTTATTTGTCACATGCCTTTCCATAAGTGGTATCCTAATTTAAATTTCATTCAGCGCACGTAACTTGATAGATTATCTAAACCAATTAATGTGGATAAAGACTGAATATTTAGGTTATTTACAAGTGGATTAGTTTAATATGCATCAATGTGTCCAAATCCAAGCATCATCATTGGGATCTCGAAAGCTTAAGTGATACAGTTACGATATTATAACAAAGTTGTGGAAGAAGTGGTTAGTTTTATGCTTTCGAGAAAGTTGGTAATTTTCGGTAACTTCCAATGTTACCCGCAAAAAAAACGAAAATCTGAATTTTGGTTTCTATTTTTATTGGTTTTATTTAAATAAATATCACACAAGCAAGAGCACTCTCATGTGATACTTCTTCAATTTCAAGATGGTGATGATTAAAGTCCGGATTTATAAGCATAATGCTTATGATAAATATTAAAAGCTGATGAAATGTCTTCACAAATATGGCCGAAACATGAAAAAATACATCATCTGACAAAAAAAATGTTTATGCTTTTTTTCCTTTTTTTTAACGTTTCGTGTTTTTTTTTTAACCTTTTGTGCATATTTGATGCTTTTCTACATATATTTTAACGAAATGGCAACAACAGTCCCCCAAAAACCCCTCCTTAAGAGCGAGCCCCAGGGTTTCCGATTTAATTCCAGGTAGCCCCGCACGTGGTACATCTACCATGAAAATATAGACCCCGTTAAAAACCGCGCGGGCGCCTATTCGCTGGATAGGTTACATCGATTTAGATGCAGATCTGTGGTTATATTTCAAGGGACGAAAGGAAACGATTCAACTTTGAAAATTTTCTATATCGAAAAATATCGATTATTTTCGGCTCTTACCGCGGAACCTATCGGCGATAGGTTCCCGTCGAGGTCGGATTCGAACTGGGCGTCGTCGAAAACCCCTCTAACCCGAATTTTAACCCTCCAGGTCGAACGACACCAAGAGTTCCTATTTAGGAAGTTCTAGGAGACTTAGCGACTTAAAATTTTAGGTGGTAGTTCGGATCGATGCCCTCCATTCCCCTGCCGAATACGAACTCGCTAGCTCGAAATTTGGGTCAAAAAAAGCCGGCAGGAGACGAATTTCCGGTAGGCTCCAAATACGAAAAAAAACGTCTCCTGAATATAAAAAGATCTACGAAAGCGTTTTTCTTAAAAATAATATTTAGGGGTCGAAAACCACGATTTTCCACTTTTGGAACATATGGGGCGAGCGTTCTCGAAATAGGAGCCGCGGATCGAAAATTGCGCGGAGTACTTTTTTTTAAGTCTAATGCGTACGTAGACATTTTTTGGGTCTCGTTCCGAAAAAAATATTTTTCAACCTCGTCCGGCTCCTACCGCGGAACCTATTAGAGGTTGGTTCCCGCCGAGGTCAGATTCGAACTTGGTGACGTCGAAAACCCCCCTAACTCAAATTTCATCCCTCTGTCTCCACGGGATCACCTCACCCCCTAAATGGCCCCTATTTTTTTCCGTTTAAACGGTACCCGTCCGACCTACCGCAACGAGTTTCATCGATTTCCATCGATTAAATCATTTTTTTTTATCGCGGAGCCTCCCCCTAGGGGCCACAGTTTTTTTATGTCCAAATTCGTTTTCCCCGACCCCGAAAAACCCCAATGCCGCATTTTCGCCTAAATCTGAGCTGTCTCGTGTTCGGTCTAGTACCAGCTCACGTTCCCTATTGACGGGAAGCAAACAAGTTCTTGCAGAACGAAGTTACATATTAAAACATAAGCTATGTTCATATTATATTCAATATAAAATGTTTACTTTACGCAAAAATAAATATAACTTTTTTAAAATTATGTGCTTTTTCATGCTTTTTTGTTATTTACCCTGCTTTTTTCTGTAAAATCGTCAAAGAAATCGTTATGCTTTTTAAGCGTTTTATTTGCATTTTTTATGCTTATAAATCCGAACTTTAGTGATGATACCCTGTTTGATTTTAACGATGTTTTTTTTCCAAGTATTTATCATCAGATATAACTTTTTTAAATGTGATGTTGGATGTTTCTAGAATTATTCATACCTACAATATATCATACAATATATCACACATGTACGATTTGCAGTGTTTCCTATATGTTACAGTAATACGGCTTTGGATTATTGTTTGTATATATTATATGTGCTATAGTAGAATTGTTAGAATATACAGGAAACATAGGGTGAAATAATACTACGTGTGTTTATGAAGTAAAATTATATTTTTCCCTTGTAATACCACTAGTGTTTAATTTATTTCCGGAAATTTTTTCTTAAAATATTCGTGGCCAAGAAAAAATTTCCTGGAATAATTTAAGCACGTGTGGTATTCGGTAAGAAACTCTCACATCAAATTGGTTTTATATAATATTCTTTAAAAGTTTATGTTTGTGCCCAGCGGCGTAACTACAGGGGGGCCTAGGGGGGCCTAGGGGGGCCGGGCCCCTCCCAGACATCGCTAGACCACCCCCCCCCCAGGAAAAGGCTGACTTTGATTTTTTCTCCATATCACAATAACAGGCCCACCCTAGGCTCCCCCCAGGTCAGGTGGCTAGTTACGCTACTGTAAGTGCCTTTGACACGAGCTTTGAAAATGTAACATAGGAGGCTTTGGATGATTTTGATTAGATAAGTATGTATTCCGTTGCCGTAGCAACCCAATTAAACCTAACCTAAATCTTGTGTTTTAGTGTACAGGGTGGCTCGAATTCGTGTCTATGTATGGGGAGCTCGAAAACCGTAAGAGATACAGTGTCGGTCAAATTAAGGCAAAATTGCGCATTTAGGTGCCTAACAATATGCCGTTTAGAATGTTTTAAAATTCCGAGTATTTACGGAGATATCCGAAAAAACCGAAATTTTGGAAAATCGTTTTATTGTTTTCCTGGGCTTATTTAAAAACGGATTTCAAATCTAATTACACTTTTGCATTGCCACTTTTTCCGCTCTATCCAGTTTGAAATCCGACGTTTCGTCTTCAAGGGATCATTATCAACTTTCTTTTTTTAAATACGAACTTAATTTTTTTTTATCGTTTTTCAGATGGTATTGGCGTTATTAATATGAGTATGTTGTTATTTTTTTATTTTTATTATTTTTTTATTATTTTTATTTTATATAGTTTGCTTTGGCGTGATTTTATATATTTTAATTTAATATTCTCGTAAGTAATAATTTTACTACTTTTTATTTTTAATACGCCCCAATTTTCCACTTAATACAAAAAACAAAATAAAATATTTTTATAGAATATAAATATTTCAAAAGTACCTACCTTAAAATGTTTAAAATTACGCCAGAGCAAAATATATAATTTAAAAAATAATAATAAAAATAAAAAATAAATAAATAAAAACACATAATCATATTAATAACGTCAATACCATCTGAAAAACGATAAAAAAAATTAAAGTTCGTATTTAAAAAAAGAAAGTTAATGATGATCCCTTGAAGACGAAACGTCGGATTTCAAACCGGATACCATCATTGGATAGAGCGGAAAAAGTGGCAATGCAAAAGTGCAATTCAATTTGAAATCCGCTTTTAAATAAACCCAGGAAAAAAATTAAACGATTTTTCAAAATTTCGGTTTTTTTCCGGATATCTCCGAAATTACTCGGAATTTTAAAACTTTCTAGACGGCATATTGTTAGGCACCTAAATGTGCAATTTTGGCTTAATTTGACCGACACTGTATCTCTTACGGTTTTCGAGTTCCCCATACATAGACACGAATTCGAGCCACCCTGTACAGCCTGAGCGTGAAAAAGATGATTCGTTTTGGCCAGGAAAGTAACGAAGTTATTCGTAGTGAATACTAAGAAATCTAAAGCAAGTATTTGGAAACAGTTCACTGACTTTTGCTCTGAGAAGTTATATGAATTCGATAGGGAAAACAGACCAGATTATGGATTTATTATGCGTAAGAAGAATTCAGAGGATTACAAGGAGAGTGTCGTCAAAGTGTTATGGAATTCTACTGCCAAACAGTTAAAAGAACATTTTTATGAAAAATATAAACGTAAATTTGATTCCTTTTCGGACGTGCAGCTTGCGAATGCTAGAGCTGCAAAAAACGCCAAATGTCGACAGTTGCAAAAGGATCCCTCTAAACGAAAGGCAAGTGCATCAGCTTTATCATTAGCAGAATTTAAAAAAATCATTGAACCCTGAGATGAAAACACTCCAGAGGTGGAGAAGGAGCTTCAGCATGTTTAGAGTATTTTGTGGAAGAAACGGATTATGAAGGAAAAGCAACAGCCTTAAATATAATCCCGTTTTTTCAAAAACTTCCCAAGGAATATCGAAAAAATTCGCAGACAGTAAATGGTTAGTACCAAACATAATCAATCCAGACAGGTGTCCAGTAAGACTTTTTTAAAAATTATTGAGCAAACGGAGTGACGGAATAAAAACAAACCGTTTATTTCTAACCATTAATTCAAACTGGGAACAGGCAAATTCCAAAGGTTGGTACAAAAATTGTCCGTTTGACACATCATTCTGCTAGAGCAATGGCTGTGTCAAATTTAGCAAAAGCTGGATTTCCCGAACAACAATTAATTAAAATCACGGGACACGGAAATAGCTAATTCATTAAATCATATCTACAAATAGATGTAGATCATCATCAGGGAATAATTGGAACCATGAGATCTGTTATAAATATTGTTGTGAGTCAAGAATCTAAAAAACCGCAGTCTTCTACGGTGTACAACAACTGTGTGTTTCACTTTATCAATAATTACAATAGCCAAGATGTTACAAATTAATAAAAATTATTATATAAGTATTTATAAATATGTTAAATAAAAATATCTAAGTAAGCAGGTTTTTTAATTAAATTTTGTTAATGGAAGAAAATTTCAACTAATGAATATTATGGATAAATATTTTCCATTTTACCAATTGTAGTTGCACATATATATAATTTTAGAGTTTAATATTGGTTATTCTTTTATATTATATTAAATTTATATTACTACAGTTGGTAAAAAAAGTATATTTTGATAATTTTTTTATACCTATAGCAAGCTTTCGTTTGCTCTTCAGTCTTAAGATATAATTATTTTGCTAAATATAGTTGGATAGAAATGTCATTTTGGGACATAAAGCCGTACATTATTTCATATTATGATCGTCTAATAAACTACAATTGGTAGAAAATTACATTTTCCTCAATTATGTTGGTATCTACATACAGTATTAAATGGTTAAAATAAAAACTTGTCACGTCTCTATTATTTATCGACTGTAGTTGCACAAAGTTATTATTTTAAGATTTGACAGAGCTCATTATTTCCTACTACGTTGAATAGATACTACTACATTTGATATAAAATTATATTTTATTTATTTTGTTACATATATACACAGATTTGGCTACTTACTTCTCATAATAGAATCTGAGGAAATAAATTATCAAGTATAGTTGGTAAAAAATACTATTTTAAGATTTAACGCATACTGCTATTTTATAAGATAATGCAATTATATTACTACATTTGGTAAAAATTAGTAATATTTGTTACACTTTACACTCAGTATATTTTAAGTTGCTACAAATGATTTTTTTTAAATTTTTGCTACAATATATTTAATGACCTTTATAAACACCGCACTATTTCTAGCACGGTTTTACCCTTACACGTAACATAAACAGCTATGAAACAATTGTTTTCACATAGGACGTCATGACAATACTGATAGCTCAAAATGTCAACTAGGTATGTTATTTTTTAAAAGAAGTAAAATTATTTTAAAATGAATCGTTTTAAGAATCATGTCGTATGCACTCTGTGCAAACAATTGTCGGATATTAAACAATATCATCGCTCCCTGTTCTTTTTGGAGAAACTAGTAGAGGATTGCGGCAGTAAACTAGAAGAGAAAAATTTATTTTGCCATGACCTACAATATATACTTCTGTATTCTAAAAAATACAAACTGCTAAAAGTTTAAAATTTAAATGGAATAGTGTTTAAATATTACATTTATTATATCAGACACAGATACGTAATAAATCAAAATCAAATGAATGAAATTGATCCAAGTCCAGCTTATTCGCCCTGAAGGAGGAACGAGGTAGCCGAGGAATACCAAAACACTTTCAATTTATAACTGCAAACTGTAATAATTCTTAAATAAAAAATAAGTAAGTACTTAATTTTTATTAATTTTCATTCTCTTTGCCTAAATAACTTTTAACAAAGTAGGTATGTGAATGACAGGCATTACGTAAAAAACACTTCTATGATTATGTCAAAAATTTCCTCTATAATTCAGGCCAGGGTACCCCAGCAGAAAAAAATTATGTGCTTTTTTCATGCTTTTTTTGTTATTTACCCTGCTTTTTTCTGTAAAATCGTTATGCTTTTTAAACGCTTTATTTGCATTTTTTTATGCTTATAAATCCGAACTTTAGTGATGATACCCTGTTTGATTTTAACGTTGTATTTATCATCAGATATAACTTTTTTAAATATGATGTTGGATGTTTCTAGAATTATTCATACCTACAATACATACAATATATACACTACAATATATCACACATGTACGATTTGCAGCGTCAGTGTTTCCTATATGTTACAGTAATACAGCTCTGGATTATTGTTTATATAAAATGTGCTATAGTAGAATTGTTAGAATATACAGGAAACATAGGGTGAAATAATAATACGTGTGTTTATGAAGTAAAATTATATTTTCCCTTGTAATACCACGAGTGCTTAATTTATTTCCGGAAATTTTTTCGAGGCCTGCGAGCTGCAGGCGAGGGATAATTTTCTTAAAATATTCGTGGCCAAGAAAAATTTCCTGGAATAATTTAAGCACGTGTGGTATTCGGTAAGAAAATTTCACACCAAATTGGTTTTATATAATATTCTTTAAAATTTTATGTTTGTGCCTTTGACACGAGCTTTGAAAATGTAACATAGGAGGCTATGGATGATTTTGATTAGATAAGTATGTATTCCGTTGCCGTAGCAACCCAATCAAACCTAATCTAAATCTTGTGTTTTAGTGTACAGCCTGAGCGTGAAAAAGATGATTCGTTTTGGCCAGGAAAGTAACGAAGTTATTCGTAGTGAAATTCAGCACCTAACACCCGTAAATACTAAGTAGATTTCTTATTATTTGGAAACAGTTCACTGACTTTTGCTCTGAGAAGCTATATGAATTCGATAGGGAAAACAGGCCAGATTATAGTTTTATTATGCGTAAGAAGAATTCAGAGGATTACAAGGAGAGTGTCGTAAAAGTGTTATGGAATTCTACTGCCAAACAGTTACAAGAACATTTTTATGAAAAGTATAAATGTAAATTTGATCTCTTTTCGGACGTGCAGCTTGCGAATGCTAAAGCTGCAAAAAACGCCAAACGTCGACAGTTGCAAAAGGATCCCTCTAAACGAAAGGCAAGTGCATCAGCTTTATCATTAGCAGAATTTAAAAAAATCATTGAACTCTGGGATGAAAACACTCCAGAGGGATTGCAGAAAAAGTAGTTTTTTCATTATTGCTTATGAACTGGCTTGGAGAGGTGGAGAAGAAGCTTCAGCATGTTTAGAGTATTTCGTGGAAGAAACAGATTATGAAGGAAAAGCAACAGCCATAAATATTATTTAGTTTTTTCTTAAACTTCCCAAGGAAGATGGAAAAAACTCGCAGAGAGTAAATGGTTAGTACCAAACATAATCAATCCAGACAGGTGTCCAGTAAGACTTTTTTTAAAATTATTGAGCAAACGGAGTGACGGAATAAAAACAAACCGTTTATTTTTAACCATTAATCCAAACTGGGAACAGGCAAATTCCAAAGGTAGGTACAAAAATTGTCCCGTTGGACACAATACCATCCTTTCCTAGTTCAAATCAGTGGCATCATTAATTGGAATTGACAAGAAGAAAGTTAAAATTACCAATCATTCTGTTAGAGCAACGTCTGTGTCAAATTTAGCAAAAGCTGGATTCCCCGAACAACAATTAACTAAAATCTGGGGACACGGAAATAGCTAATCCATTAAATCTTATCTACAAATAGATGTAGATCATCATCAGGGAACAGTTGGAACCATGAGATCTGTTATAAATATTGTTGCGAGTCAAGAATCTAAAAAACCGCAGTCTTCTACGGTGTACAATAACTATGTGATTCACAATTTACTTCTGTATTCTAAAAAATACAAACTGCTAAACGTTTAAAATTTAAATAAAATAGTGTTTAAATATTACATTTATTTTATCAGACACAGATACTTAATAAATCAAAATCAAATGAGTGAAATTGATCCAAGTCCAGCTTATTCGCCCTGAAGGAGGAACGAGGTAGCCGAGAAATACCAAAACACTTTCAATTTATAACTGCAAACTGTAATAATTCTTAAATAAAAAATAAGTAAGTACTTAATTTTTATTAATTTTCATTCTCTTTGCCTAAATAACTTTTAACAAAGTAGGTATGTGAATGACAGGCATTTCGTAAAAAACACTTCTATGATTATGTCAAAAAATTTCCTCTATAATTCAGGCCAGGGTACCCCAGCAGAAAAAAATGTCCGAAAAATACTTGTATTGCCATGGTAACGCAACTAGAATTACACATTTGATTGGTCAAAAAGTAGTGGTGTGAAATTTCCGATATAAAATAAGTTAATCAAATAAAACGACCTTAATTCTTAAAATGGGAGACAATAACTACTAACTTAAACCCAACAGCGGAAAGGCGGCATACTTTCAGTAACACAGATTTGTCAATTTAGCAAAATCTTATCGGGCAAGTATTGCCGCTGTGTGTATGTATAAAGCCCATCAAGGATAGTGATTACGACATCCAACATTCCCCCTCAATATCTCATAGGCGAGAAATAAAAAATAACTACCAAAATTCAAAAAAAAAAAATGAAACCTAATAGCCGTCTTTAAATAGTTGTTACAGATTGACAAGTCGAGCCATTTATTTAATATTTAGTTTATTACAAATACACTTATGTTTTTGGGAGCCCAATGACTTCGACAACACATCTGCAACCATTTCTTTTGTCGGCTGATATAAAAACTGAATATCATTATCTTTATTTTGTCCCGGATAAAGTAATACTTTACGTGTATATGCTTAGTGCGTTTATCAAAAGTTTGATTTTCAGATAACTTTATCGCACTTTGATTGTCAATAAAAAAGTCTCAATGGCATATTATGATTTAGAAACTTCCAAAAAATCATTTTTACTAAATAGGAATCAGAGCATAATGATTTCAAATAAACTGATTCTTTTGCAGCTTCACAAATTCGAATATATTCAGCCTCGGTTGAACTTAAAGCATTTGTACTTTGTGTACAGCTTTCACATGAGCTCACGTTGATATACATATAACCATACAACGATTTTCTATTAGTTGCATTGTTTGTCCAGTCAGAATCTACAAAACCTGCTACAGGATTTTTTAATTTTTGAAATGTAATTCCTGCCTTTCAGATATTTTAGAACTGTCTTTGTCCCTAACCAGTGATCCTTGAAGTGCTTGATATTAAACTGACTAAGAAATGATACTGCCAATGAAATATCTGGTTTCTTCTAAACTGCAAGATACGTAATTATTGAGCCTATAAGTTCCTCCTTCCGTGGGAAATTTTTAACTTTGCTCTAAGGGAGTATACAATTTTACAATTTGTCATGTCAAATTTATCAGGTAATTTTTCAATGTACTGTTTTAGACCAATTTTTATTTTACCTTCTCAGAACGATTTCATTTAACTTTCATGCCTAACATAATATGCGAAATCGGACCAAGATCTTTAATGTGAAAATGTTTATGTAATTCCTCTTTTAGGCACTACGCCTCGATTTTATTGTTGTAAAAAACGAAAAAGTCATCAACATAGAGCGCTACAATAATAAAAGCTTTTGGTGAAATTTTAAAAAATATGCACGGCTCTATTTTAGATTGCACGTAGCTAAGGTTTAGAAGGACATTGTGACCCTTTTCATACCATAATTTGTCAGGCCATTAAAAAAGAGATTGCTAATTATTTTAAACCATATATGACTTTCTTTAGTAAACCCACTTTATTTTTCGAGCCCTGCTCTATAAAACCCTCCGGTTGGCTGATAAAAAATGTCTCATCGATATTGTCATTTAAGAAAGCAGTTTCTTCATCTAGATGATCTGCTTCTAAATCTAATTTGGCAGTTATAGCTAAAAGTAATTCTAAATTGCTAAATCTAATTACCGGAGAAAATGTTTCAAAGTAGTCTACACCATATTTTTGGCGAAGCCCTTAGCTGCAAGCTTTGCTTTAAAGATTGCTATTTCTCCGTTTTGGTATTTTTTAATTATGAAAATCCATTAATTTTTGAAAATGTTTTTATCACTCCCAAGCATTATGATCAGCATGTTTTTATCATTCCCAAGCATTATTAGCTCTGAATGCGTTAATCTAATTTTTAATAGCCTGACGCCATTCAGCGCTTCTAGAGCTTGATAATGTTTCAGAAAGAGTTGTAGGTACTAAATCATTAATCACAACCACCATCTGAGATGCATTCACCATAACTCACTGGTTTCTGTCTTAGACGTCTAGGATACCTACTTTCAGCAGCAGTTTTACTATCACTTAATTGCCCTTCACTATTTTCACTGTCTTATTGTTCTGAGTCCTGGAACTCAGCCGTTTGTTCTGGTGTTTCAAGTGGTTGATGATCGATATTCATGATTTGCTGGCCATGAACTCCTGAATCCGTTAGAAAGATGGACGTGTTCTTAATGTTAAAGTCCAAAAACTCGTTTAAAAAAAACACACCACATCCACTGCTATACTGAGGGTCATTTTTCTGGGTCTATAAGTTCATATTATCCTGAACTAGTTTCGGAATAGCCGACAAAAATATACTTTCTGTTCTTTTGATCGAGCTTTTTTTCTCTAATCCAAATACTTTTAGTTGACTAAGGTCAACTTTTTATCTGTCCATTTTTCTTCAGCTGTTGCACCCCATATTATCTTTGCTGATGAACGATTAATAAGATATACAGCTGTATTGACAGCTTCAGCCCATAATTATTTAGGACTTTTGGAATTACTTAGCAGTGAAAGAACTTTGTCAATAATAGTACGATTGTAGCATTCTGCCACGCCATTTTGTGCAGGACTGTAGGGTACCGTGTGCTCGTGTTTTATGACACGGTCTTTTAGAAAGTGTTTTTAAACGCCATTGTCTCTTCGCAATATTTTTATTTTTCGTTCAATTTGATTCTTGATCATAGAAGAAAAATCTTAAAGTACATCAGAAACTTAATTTTTTTGACTTTAAAAGATAACAGAATACTTTTCTACTGTTATCATATATTAAGGTGAACATATATCATTTTCCACCCAAGATTTTACGTCCATTGGATCTACGAGATCTGAGTGAATCGTCAAAGGTTTTCTGGATAGCTTACCTTTACACCTCTGGCAAAAATCCGGTTCCTAGTTTCACTGCAACTTATTCCAGTAGCTAAAATATTTTTTAATAAGTTCATGCTTACCTGTTTAAAATGTCCCACTCGCTTGTGTCATAACTTTTGTGAGTTAGGCACTGTCACTACACTGGTAGTTTCCGAGGATATATCCAATTTATATAGGCCATCGACATGGAACGCTGTGGCTATGGGTTTTCCCTTAACGGCACATTTCCAAAATTTTACATCCTGCATTGAAAAAAAATACTCAGAAACTTTTGAAACCATTGACTTTTCCGAGAGCAGGTTTACTGAAATATTTGGAACATATTCAATTTCTAAAATGTCCTATTCAACACCGCTCGGTTTTAATTTTACAGCACCAGTTCCTGTCCCTTTGACATATAGTTTTGATCTATTTGCTACCGTAATTTCTTGTCCTAGGTTTTGGTCCATCAGGTTTGATAGTAGTTGAATATCTCTTGTTATGTGGCTAGAGGCCACACTATCGATATACCGAGCTGACTCGTCCATATTTACATCTAGAGTAGCAGTAATCAAGCAGTTCTTGCCTCCGCGTCCATTATTTGTTTCCTTAGATTTTTCTGAGGCGTTTTCGTTATTTTTACTGTGTTTTCCTTATTTTATGGGCACTGATTTTTGTAGTGGCATTTTTCTTTGCAACTCCAATCTCCAATCTAACCCAACACCATGGAGATTTCTTAAAGTTTCTGACGGCTAGTGCAGAATCACTTTCATGTCTACCATTTTGCTACCTTTTATCTTGTAGCAATTTGGTTTTTACCAAGTCGGCGGATATCTCAATGCCCGAATTTTCAAGGGCCATAACCATAGGCTCATACTCCATAATAAGACCCTGCAGCATAAGAACACTTACGAATTCATCATCTAAAGGCTTACCAATGGATGTTAGCTGTTGTGAAGGAGCCATGACTTCGGTTTCATAATCTTTCATACTGGTAAAACTTTATTGAGCACAAATTCCTTTAGAGGGTCGGATGTCTGTTAAGACCTTTATTTTAAAATGCTGTCTCCAAGGCTGTCCATGCTGCTTTTGCTGCCTCTGGTTGCATGATATGGGGGTAAGTAGACTTCTCGACAGAAATAATTATTTTTGATAAGGCTTTTTCTTCTTTCCTTGTTTGCGCATTAGCGTCATCCGTAGCTGCCCACTATTCACTAATACAGGTCCATGTCATCTACTATAACAAAATATATGTTCTTATGTCATCTACTAAAATATGCTACATTAAACTAATGCGTTGTATCCTGAAAATAATTATAGGTCCCTAAGTTCAAAGTATAATTTGGTAAGTCACAATCAACTACAAAATTCCAATCAGTCAACTCTTGAAGAAAAGTAAATAGATGCAGAAGTTTCACAGATAGTGTGCTCCATATTCTAAGAAATAAAGTGAATAAGCCGATGAATTATTTCGCACTATTTGTGTCGATTGTTAACGAATATTTTGGCATTCCTCTATTCACATGAATTAAATATTCGCGTTTTGAAAGGCTCAAAATCTGGCCAACAACTAGTACGGCTAGCATTTTTGTATAAATCCTGTTTCGGGGTTTCCTCCCCCTCCCCACAGAATCTGAAACTATCCTCGTTTTCAAATTTTATTCTCTCCAAGTGCCTTCTTAACCCGCAATATCCCGTCAGAAAGCCGGTGAGGACGCGGAGTTTGTCTGACTTAGAGTTAAGGTGTTTTGATCTTCCTGGGTGAGGGGGCCCTTGAAACATCTTTGATTGCCTTAACACTGGAAGGCGTTCTCATAGATTGATCCATTTGGTTCGCTCTTCTTTCCTGAATTCTTCCTTGTAGGTGTGCGTCTCTATGCCACAGAAAGGTTCCGGTCCTAAAAGCGAAGTTTGTGCTCCTATTTTTGCCAATTGGTCTGCTTTTTCATTGCTTTCTATCCCAGGGGGTCCTGATATCCATTGAAGGAATAATCTGTTATTCTTGCCTAGTTCATTTAGTTTATCTAGGCATTCCCATACCATTCTGGAGCTGATGGTTGTTGAGCTCAGCGCTTTGTTGTCAGCGATGGCTGCTTGACTCTCCGAGAAGATGACAATCTCTTTCTTTCTATAGTTTCTGTCGAGGTTGAACTGTGCACAACTTCCTATGACGTTAATTTCCGCCTGGAATATGTCCGGGCATTTTCCCATTGCTTCAGTGAATTTGGTTCCTGGTCCAAATACTCCGGCTCCGGTCCTCTGTTCAGTTCTTACCCCGTCTGTATACTATTTTGTGGTACTTTGCTGCGATGCGAGAATGCAAGTATGCAAGTGGTGTTCTTTTTCCATTCTTCTCCACTTCTTATCACGACCGTGAAGTATTTTTCAAAATTGTATCTTTTGACTATATCATCCCTGGGGAGCCCAAGAAGTGGTATATGCTTTGTCAGGGATGTTAACTCACTCTTTCTAAGTCATCCCCCTTCGCCCGCACCCTCTCTTGTGATTCTAGTCATTGCTTGTCTAGCTGTCCCTCTACAACAATGTGTAGAGGTGCGGTGATTCCAGTCATTGCTTGTCTAGCTGTCCCTCTACAACAACGTGTAGAGGTGCGAGGCCCACATTTGCTTCGATTGCGTTGGACATGTTTTCATTGCGTCTGTTTTGCTTATGCAGCGAGGCGTAGTTGCACTTTGTTAAGAGCTGATTGTATGCTCTGCTTTTCCATTTCCTTGAACCAAAGCATCAACTCGTAAAGTAAGGTGGGTCATATTATCATTGCGTATATCCATCGCAGGATTTCTGGTTTAATTTCCAGATTTTTCCTGCAAGGCTTTGGCACACCATGAGGGCCCTCTTAGCCTTAGTTACAACTCCTTCAATGTGATTATTCCATTTGAGTTTGCAGTCCATAGTTATGCCTAGACATCTGACTTCCGATGCCGGTGTAATGTTGGTCCCGTGTATTCGGATAACTTTTATTACATGGAGTCCTCTCTTTCTAGAGAAGGGTACTACGCTTGTTTTCGATGGGTTTATTTCCAGCCCCACTGTTTGGTCCCATTCTTCCGTTGCTTTGAGTCCAGCTTGAATGAGTTCACATAGTGTACTTCCTCTTGCTGTGATGACAATATCATCGGCATACCCAACACAATGTAGGCCGAGGTCTGTCAGTATTTCCATTAGTTCGTCCACCACTAGACTACACATTAGTGATGAGTAATGCTCCGCCCTGTAGCGCACTACGAGTGGTGCTCACTTCTATAGTCCTGTTGCCTACTGAAGTTTCTGCTTTCCTCGTGGCAACCATCTCACACATCCATCGATATATTGTATCGTCCACTTCCCTTTTCGTTAGTGCCCTCTTTACAGCCACGTGGGATATATTATCGAAGGCTGCTGCGATGTCTAGGAAGGCGCAGAACGCGATTTCTTTATCATTTAGAGTTTCTTGCTTGTATCATGCTGGTCAGTTGGAGCAGTGCGGTCTCTGTGGACCAACCCGTTCTATATGCATGCTGGCTTACATTCAACGGCCGTGTTTCTAAGGTAGTTAATCTGATGTAATTTACTTATTGCTTTAATCAAAAAAGATATTAGAGAGTTGCCGGTGAATTTCTCTTTTAAGTTTAATCTCGAGGATAACTGAAAAAATAGTTTTTGAAAATATATTCAAATTTCTATCAGCCGTTTGAACTCTCAGATTTTCAGCATGGATTTAGCGAGGGATAACATTCGAACTCGGCTTCACTGCAATTCTTAGGAGAACTATATATGTTACTGTAAAAACCCGATTTCAATTAAAACCCTGAGTTTCTAGTAAAAACATCTTTTAACTAATAATCATAGATGATTCTAGTTTAAGCTAGTTAAAACTAGTTTTAAGTAAAACTGATAGACAATTCTAGCTTACGCTCGCCAAAACTAGAATTATCAGATATGATCAGTTAAATCTAGTTTTTATTAAACATATTTTATTTAATACGAGTTTACGGGTTATTTCTGGTATACTAAAATAATAAAATATTATATAGAGTCCCAGATAAGCCACACCAGATGCGTAACTGCCTATCTAACGCGTGCAAACGTGTTTATGTTAATCTCCGCCCCCTCACGGAGGGCCAGCCATCCAAGGATATATCCGGAGATTGCAGTTGATATTAATTCGTTACGCTTGGGCGGCGATATCTATAGTCCGAGAGCTTATATTATTATTTAAACGTTCAAACATATCATTTTTGACTTTTCCTTTTACTTTTGCAATTTTGTGGTTTTGAAAATGCCTGGTTATAAGTGCCTTTATTTACATTGTTTAACTAGAAGTGGGGATAAAAATTCATTATTTGAATTGCTTCGAAATCCTGTAGAGTATGTTGGTTTTATTATTCAGGTTTATATTTTTTTACATAGTATAGTAAGTTTAATAGTTCCACGCAATAGCATATTTCATTTCGAGTTTGAAAATAAAGATTTTCCGTGCCCCGCGCGCCGGCGCCGGTGAGAAATTCATTGAAACAATGAGAGGACGGAAAAACCGATTTCTGGGTGTGTAATGTACAACATTTTTTAATACATTTTTCTAAAAACATAACAAAGGCAGTTAGTTTTTGTATGCATGGGTACAAACAATTGATAGAAAACAACCAAACTTTGTTTATTCTCAATTTCGATTGAATTATTAAATGTTAAATTTAGATGTCCCAAAAAAGACTGAACGTTATCAATAAACTAATAGTAGTGAAATCAGGGTATGAAGGTTGTTATTATGGCAGAATATATAATATAGGATGCTGTATTTATAAAAAATAATTTTGGTTTTATTGATTTGTTTTGCCATCTTCGTTTGTTTATTTTGCTAGGTCCAAAATATAATAGGGAGAAAGAATACTTTAACTTAGGTATAAACAGTTTTTCTCAAACTTATAATAATCCTGTACCTGGGTGTCAAAAAATAAATGAAAACCCTGACAGAAGAAATAACCAAAGTTGTTAATGCGTAAATTATTCCATACACTGCACTGGTTCCGTGCACTAGTCGGAAAAAGCCCACTTTACTTTATTGCAAACATAGATTAAAATAAAGCATTTTCAGAGAAATATAATAAAAAATATTTATGAATAAGTACTTTATAAGTTGCTTAACACTTGGCTTAAAGCAGCTGGAAGGGAAGATCTTTTAGAAAAAAGTAATATTAACTACAAGTTATGTGAAGGTCACTTTGATAGCAAGTATTTTGATTTTGCGGTATTTCCAAGCTGTGTAAAGCGTATTTATGATTCCGCTTTACCATAAATTTTTCTTGGACCGAAGTGCAAATCTGTTTTTTTGTTAGAACAACCTCCGAGAAAGGCCATAATTTTATGAAGTAGGTAGCTATTATACTGTCTATAATCCAGTAGAGGTATTCATTTTAATCCCAGTAATATGATATGCTCATAAACTAGCAAACGCCAATTGAAACAAGCCTTCAATTATTACAGTAGCCTTTGTACTTCATGATAACTGAATACAAAGTTTTTAAAAATGAGTGCGTTTAGCTATGTTTGTGGCTATTTAATATAAATTAACCCAAACTAACCCAAACTAATGCACTTAAAATACATAATTGTGTCACCTGTAAAGAATTTTCCAAAAAAATAGACACTCTGAATAAAACTAATTTATTTCCACATTTTAAGGCATTTGAAAATAAATGTGGTGGTTTTGAAAATTTAAAATCCCCTAATGAGGGATTTATATACTTCATTTATATATTAGAAAATGATGTGTTCAGTGTTTTGATGAACTTTCAATTAACGAAGGAATTTCGCAAACCTATTTAATCGAAATGCAACAAATTAGTTTTTCTCAGCCATGTTCTCATTTTCCTCTTTCATATATAATTAAATTATTGTTTATTCGATTAAAAATATGTTATACACTAAAATTTACCAATAGAGATTTAGTCACTTCAAAAAAAAAGCTGAACAGACCAATAGGAAAGAAAAAATTCTTTCTTATTTGTAATAGTTATATAATTGTAAATATTATTATGTCCAAATGTCAGAAAAATCGTTTAATGTTTAGATCTTAATTACCTACATAAAATATCAGACTGTCATAATTGTGCGTATAGTGTGTATAAAAAAATGTTTGAATAAAAGTTACAAATACGCTTTTTTGTAATTTATATTTCTCATTCACTTCTTGCACTAATTTCTTTCCTATAATTATGTTCTTGCATATAATGAACTTATTTCTAAAATATTTCTTAAACAGGCGTTTTGCAGCTGTCGAAACGTGCATATAATAATATAATTAGTTTATATAAAATTACATAAAAATTTTATAGCGCTAAAAGCAAAAAAAATAAGGTTTTTACAAAACCAGTAATTCACAAATAATACGCAATTTGATTCCAAATTTTTTCCGCTGGTGCGGAATTTTGAATATCGAATAAAATTTTTGGTGTGGGCCATATATAACTCTCGCGTAAAAGGTCAAAGAAAATAGGCTAGTTATTGGTATATATTTTGTCTCTGGTGTGGCTTTATCTGGGATACAGTACATATAATAAACTTATTAAATTAACTAAACCACAAAAGTTCTATTTATACCAGCTGCCTGATACAACAAAAAACACAAAAATGCAAAACTAGTGAATAGACCCTAAATAATAAAAATTACACAAAAGCAACTATAAGCTTATATAAATATCACCTTACTTATTCCTGCAGGGAAAAAGTTTTCTTCGGACGCGTGGAATTCATATCTGAAAGAAATACGGAAAATGAGTGAGGGTGAGTCTGGTTCACCTAGCTTTAAAACTTATTTATGTATAGTTATTCGTATAAAAGAATGGAATAAAAAATAAACGGTAAGGCAAGACCGCACATACTTTCTCGTTTATTGGTTTTGTCACAGAACTAACAAAAACTGGGACATAGCACCGTCACAGAACTAGGAAAAATCATCATCAGGAAAGTGGCCTTATCTTCTTTTCCCTAGAAAATAAATAAGTGTATATAATTTGCCTTCCTAATTAATAAATAATAACCGAGTTTGAAGAAAATCGTTATAGTCGTTTCCAAATGTCGATATCTTTAATTTTTTTCTAAGAGTAAAGTGATCTTCAACGATCTTTCCCGGAAAAGTGGATTAGTACATATTATTTGCCTTAATAAATGATAAACATATAGAAAATTTAAAGAAAATCGTTAAAGCCGTGTCCGAGAAAATCAATATTTTAATTTTTTTTCCAGTAGTAAAATGACCTTCACCGATTTTTCGCGAAAAAATGGGGCAGTACGTATTATTCGTCTTACTAAATGGTAAACATGTAGAAAATTTAAAGAAAATCGTTGGAGCTGTCTTTGAGGTAATCTTCTTTTTTTAACACTGGAAATGTTTTTGTTTTCCTATTATGGGGTATCAAATCACGAAAAAGTGCATGCTACATTTGGCACATCACGTAATATACGTGAGAGATCGTGTTAGTCTGTTTCTGAAGACGGAATCGGTTCACAAGACAAAAATAAATTAAAGCTAACTGAAACTAACCGAAAATTGATTGAACGACTAACCCATACTAACTAAAAGTAACCAAAAGCACAAAAAGGGTTCAAATGAATCGGAACAAATTTAAAAAATTAAAGTAAGTTAAAACTAACACAAAGTAACCAAAATTTGGCGAATAACCAAAACTAGCCATAAAAATTAAAATTGGTTATAACCTATCGGATCCGGTTCAAATTACTAAAATAAATTGGAACTAACTGAAACTAACCGAAAGTTGATTCAACGACTAATCGAAAGTAAACAAAAGCTCCAAAAAATGCTACAACGTATCGGAACAGATTAAAAATATTAAAGTAAGTTAAAACTAACCAAAACGACCCGATTTTTGGCGACTAACCAAAACTACCCAAAAACATTAAATTCGATTATAACATATCGGCGCCGATTGAAATGACTAAAATTAAAACTAACTGAAATTAACTGAATATTGATTCAACGACTACCCACGACGACTATCTAACCCAACCTAACCCAATCTAACCTAAACTAACCAAAAGCACCAAATATGGCTGAAACGTATCGAAACATATTAAAAATATTATAGTAAGTTAAAAATAAACCAAATTAACCTAATTTTGGCGACTAACCAAAATTAACCAAAAATATTAAAATTGGTTATAACATATCGGAAAGTTGATTGAATGACTAACCAACACTAATCAAAAGTAACCAAAAGCACCGAAACGAGCTAAAATGTATCGAAACAGGTTACACAAATTAAAGTAAGTTAAAACTAACCAAAACGAACCGTATTTTGGCGACTAACGAAAACTAACCAGAAACCATTATATTTAACTATAACGTTTCGGAGCCGGTTCAGATGAATACTTTGGTTTCTTGACAGTGAGTTTCCAAGGTCGCATCACGACACGGAAAATTTTAGTGAACGTCACGACACGGTTTATGCATAACTGATTATAACGTATCGAAACCCGCTCAAATAAGTAAAATAAATTGAGACTAAGTGAAAATACCCGAAAGTTGATTGGACGACTAACCAAAACAAACCAAATCTATTAAAATTGATTAGAACTTACCAAAACTAACCAAATTTATTAAACTTGATTATAACGGATCGGAACCGACTCAAATGACTAAAATAGGTTGAGACTAAGTGAAACTAACCACACATATAGGAAGGGGAAACTAACCGCAGGTTGATTAGACGACTAACCAAAATTAACCAAATCTATTAAATTTGATTATAACGTAACAGAACCAGCTCAAATAAGTGAAGTAAGTTGAGATTAAGTGAAACTAACCAAAAGTTAATTAGACGACTAGCCCAAACTAACCAAGCTATTAAAGTTGTTTATAACGTATCGAAACCGACTGAATTCACTAAAATACGAGACTAAGTGAAACTAACCGGAAGTTGATTAGACGACTAACCAAAACTAGCCAAATGTATTAAACTTAATTATAACGTGTCGGAACCGACTCAAATGACTAAAATAAGTTGAGACTAAGTGAAACTATCCGAAAGTTCATTAGACGACTAACCAAATCTATTAAAACTGATTATAACGTATCAGAACCTGCTCAAGTAAGTAAAATAAGTTGAGACCAAGTGAAGCTAACCGAAAGTTGATTAGAAACCTAACCAAAACTAACCAAATCTATTAAAACTGGTTATAACGTATCGGAGCTGGCTCAAATAAGTAAAACAAGTTGACACTAAGTGAAACTAACTGGAAGTTGATTCGACGATTATCCAATACAAACCAAATTGATTATAACGTATCGCCACTGACTCAAATGACTAAATTAAGTTGAGACTAAGTCAAACTACCCGAAAGTTGATTTGACGATTAATTAAGACTAACCAAATCTATTAAAATTAATTATAACGTATCGTAACCGGTTCAAATAACTAAAATAAGTTGATATTAGGTGAATCTAACCGAAAGTTGATTAGCTGACAAACCAAAACTAACCAAATCTGTTAAAATTGATTATAACGTATCGGAACCAGCTCAAATAAGTAGAAGAAGTTGAGACTAAGTGAAACTAACCGAAAGTGTATTCGACGATTAACCAAGAATAAACAAATCTATTAAAATTGATTATATCGTATCGTAACCGGTTCAAATGACTAAAATAAGGTGATATTAAGTGAAACTAACCGAAATTTGAATTGACGACTAACCAAACTAACCCAATCTATTAAAATTGTTTATAACGTATCGGAAACGGTTCAAATTAATGCCTAAAGTAAGTGGATTGAGTGAAACTAACCGAAACCTGATTGAACGACTAACCAAAATTAACCAAATCTATTAAAAATAATTATAACGCGCCGGAACCGGTTCAGATGACTAAAATAAGTTGACACTAAATGAAACTAACCGAAAGGTGATTGGACGATTAGCCAGATCTAAACAAATACATTAAAATTGATTATAGTGTATCGGAACCGGCTTAAGTAAGTAAAATAAGTTGAGACTAAGTGGAACTAACCGAAAGTTGATTGGACTACTAACCATATCTATTGAAATTGGTTACTATATATCGAAACCAGCTCAAATAAGTAAAATAACTTGAGACTAAGTAAAACTAACCGCAAGTTGATTGAGCGACTAACCAAAACTAACCAAATTTATAAAAAATTATTATAACGTATCAGAACCAGCTCAAATAAGTGAAATAAGTTGAGACTAATTGAAGCTAATCAAGAGTTGATTAGACGCCTAATCCAAACTAACCATAAAATCTATTTAAATTGATTATAACGTATCGGAATCGACTCAAATGACTAAAATAAATTGAGACTAAGTGAAGCTAACCGAAAGACGGTTAGACGAAAAACTAAAACTAACCAAATCTATTAAAATTCATTGTAACGTATCGGAACCAGCACAAATAAGTAAAATAAATTGAGAGTAAGTGAAGTTAACCGATAGTTGATTAGACGGCTAACCAAAACTAACCAAATCTATTAAAATTGATTATAACCCATCGGAACCGACTCAAATAACTAAAATAAGTTGAGACTAAGTGAAACTAACCGAAAGTTGATTAGATGACTAATAAATCAAAACTAATTAAATCTATTAAAATTGATTATAACGTATCGGAACCAGCTGTAAAATAATTTGAGTTTAAGTGGAACTAACCGAAAGTTGATTAAACGACTAACCAAATCTATTGAAATTGATTATAATGTAGCGGAATCCGCTCAAATAAGTAAAAAAAGTTGAGACTAAGTAAAACTAACCGAATATTGATTAGACGACTAACCAAAACTCACTAAATTTATTAAAATTGATTACAACGTACCTATTGGAACCGACTCAGAAGTAAAACTAACCGCGTTAGATCGGGGATTGAGAGACGAATCGAATGCAGTTTTTACAACCACCACTAGTTATAAATTGCAAAAAGGATCGAAATTTGAAGTAATATGCTTTTATGTAGTGTATTTTGGTAAACTAAACTTACGTAACCTGCTAAAAATCATTTTTTACGTTAGATTGTGTTAAGGGTGGGTGAGTCTGAATTTTAGTTTCTCACGACAGACTAGTCGGGTCTCATATCGTTCGATCGAGGAATGTCAGACGAATCGAATACAAATGGTCGTTTGCTTTTTCAATCACACTTATAACGTTATAAGTTGTAAAAAAGAACGAAACTTCAAGTAATATGCATTTATTTGGTATATTTTAGTCAAGTAAACTTACGTAATCTAACCTCATCTCACCCAAACTTCTATCAACTATTATATTTCCACACAATTATGAGTTTTCTCAGATGTCAAATTTAGTAAGCGTTGCATTCTGCTTCGGCATTTTCAATGTCTCCCCCGGTTGCATCTTTGTGAAGGACTGTGAATTTTTCATATAAATTACCTTTAATTTTAACGTTACCGATTTTGATCGGAGTCGGCAGAACGGTTTTAGAGAAAAGTCATGTGGCACACATATAGACAGACACACACACACAGACACAATTTTTTTTCGGTGTCCAGGGATCATACTTTGTCGAAATTTGCAAAAAAATAATTTTTTGGACTATTACGATACTTTATAAGCCTATGGGCGCGAAAAAGTAAAAATAAAAGACAAAAAGGCAAAAAAATTAAAATTGAAAGCCCCAAAAAAAACTGTAATATGAAATATTTTCATTAAGAAACCTGAAAATTCAGTTATGAAACAGAGTAAAAGACAATATTCAGAAATTCAATAGAGAATTTAATAAAAAAGTCAAATTTTACAGGGTGTTCCATTAAAAAAGAGGATTTTTTTTATTTTTGGCTTTTTTACTTATATTATTATCGTGGGTAACGGAAATTGGGAGACATTGTATAAAAACATACGCCACTATTTATTGGAACTGGAAACCGTACACCAATGGTCTCCGAAAACTAATGGTCTCGCAACCTTCAACTAGGTAAATTTTCCTGAAAGTTTGGTTAAAATCACTTAAACCGTCCTCTAGTTATCGTTGCAGAAATTTCGATGGGTTTCGAAACTACAGGGTGGCTCAACTTCGAGTCTTTGTATGGGCATCCCGAAAACCGTTCGAAATATAGCGTCAGTCCAATTAGGACAAAATTGCAACAATATGCCATGCCGCGGCCGTTTAGAAAGTTTTAAAATTTTGTGTATTACTGGAGATATCCATTTTATTTTTCTCCTGGGCTTACTTAAAATGGATTTCAAGTTGAATTGCACCTTTACATTGCCACTTTTTCCGCTCTGTCCAATGGTGGTATTGAGTTTGGAATCCGACGTTTCCTCTTCAAGGGGTCATCATTAACTTTCTTTTAATTTTAATTTGTATGTGTAAATGATGTTAGCGTTATTGATATGAATATGTATTTTTAATTTTTTGATCCTTTTTTTATTATTTTTTTAATTAATTATTTTGCCATGGCATAATTTTGAATTTAGGTTAACTAAATTTGATTAAAGTTCGCATTAAAAAAAGTCGTTGACGCCTTGAAGACGAACCGTTTGATTCCAAACCCTTCATCAACTTTTTTTAAACACGAAATTTAATTAAATTTAATTAAGTTAAACTATTCAAAATTACGCCAAAGCAAAATAAATAATAAAAAAAACAAATTAAAAAATCAATATCATCTGAAAACCAACAAAAAAAACTAAAGTTTCTATTTACAAAAAGAAAATTGATGATGACTCCTTAAAGACGAAACATCGGATTCAAAACTGGGTACCAGCGCGGAAAAAGCCGCAATGCAATAGTGCAATTCAATTTGAAATCCCTTTTAAAAAATAAAACGATTTTTTTAAAATTTTGGTTTTTCCGGATATCTCCGGAAATACATGAAATTTTAAAACTTTCTAAACGGCATAGTGTTAGACACCTAAATGCGCAATTTCGCCTTAATTTGACCGACCTGTATATACCATACCACAATAAAGTTTTTCTAATATGCCATGTCATGTTTCAATTTTGCTGCTTGGATTAGGTATGATTACGTCATCATCTTTTTTCACAGAAGGATGAAGACTATCAGAAAATAATTTAATTTCTTTAAGCCTGATTTTTTACATTTTCCTTTGCATCTTGTCCAGCTAACAAAATTTGACATTCTCTATTTCGGTTGCCTTCTTCAGCATCATAACTCAAAAGTGCATCATTTTATGAATTAAGTTGGCTGATAACTTGCGTAAAGTTATCTTCTTCATAAAGTTTTTCAACAACTTCTGATGCCAAGCGAGAAATTCTGAGCCCCACTCTAGGCTCAGTTCCAAATATAGCCCGATATTGTGACTATTTCATATCAGAATGGAGAGCTCTATTTTTCATAATTTGCACAAATGCAAGGCCTTTAGATCATTTTACTGTGTTGTTGTCTTGCATCCAAGTTGCTAAAAAAATTTCAATGTCTTGGTTAGCTCGCTCCACCGATCCCTGGCTTTGGTTGTGCCATCGCTTTTCATAAAACAACTTTACTTTAGGCCTGTATGACGCTCTCGCTATCTGGTTCATAACTGCATTAACAACCTCTCTGCAATTATCTGAGTGCAAAATACAAGGAGCGTCAAAAGTAAAAAATATATCTGTTAGTTGAAGAGCAACTTCGCCTCTTACTTGGTAGTGGCTTTGAATTGTCTTGGTACATCATAATAAACTTGAACCCATTATCCTGTTGTGACTGCATATCTACTAGATCTACCTGGCAGCGGCTATTCATTTCTAAATGCAGTATGTGTTTAGAAATTAGACCTCTCTTTTTCTAACTCTTCTTACGCTGGCAGGTTTCACAAATTGATAAAAAATATTTATGATATCAATGGTTATATTTGACTGTTTTCTAGAAGCTTCGTTTTTTAACCTATCTCGACCATCATGTCCAATTACAATGCGTGCTGCTTCAATAATATCGAAAATATCTTCAGCTGGTTGATAATACTCATCAGGTTCGCTTCTGGAAGTAATTTTTTTCGTATCGCCACCCGCAATAATTTGTAAATCGCTTTAGTCTATGTTGTAACGATGATTTCTTTGTAGCCAATTCTGCTTATTGTACTTCAGCCATCAATGCATTATACATATTTTCTGTTATAACTTTGTAACGATTTTTTTCTCGGTCTTTCCTTTCTGTAAAATCTTTTTCAAAAATCGCTCTTTCCATGACCTTTTATCGGTCATTTAAAGTTGCTTTTGATTAATATCGGCCATATTAATAACCGTTTACAGTAGCGTAGTACACACACCATCAACATAAACTCACTACATTTCTCAAAACAGGCAAAATACTTAAACAATAAATTGACAAAAGTAGAGGTCTGATTAAACGCAGATGAGTGTATGCCGCGCTTCACAGTGTAGCGAAACAGAAAAAGTGGACATCAACGTTTTTTTAACTTGATGATCCTAGTATTATAGTAATAATTGTGATTATTAATAAATTTTAGCGAAAATATATTTTTTTAAAGTATGTTTGTAATTAGCAGTATATAGAGTGTATTAGTATTATTTAAAAACTAAAAAGATGCCCACTTCTACGCGCATGCCCCACCACTAAAAATTATCATGTTTTTACCTAATTCCGACAAACATCTAGACATATTTCTTTTATAATCTGAGTCAACATCCTCTTCCATTAATTGCTCCATATCTAACAGTTCCTGTCCTCCTAAATATAGAACAAACTTTTTTTTACAATTATATTTGGTGAAATTAAAGAATCTGTGGAAATCAATAGCAAAGTTTACAGAATTAAAAATATAATTCTGTAAACTTTGTCAATAGTTTATGCAAAATATCCTCAATATTTTGTTTCCTTTTAATTTTTCTGTAAAAATTATGGCGAAATGTCCTAAATGCTTTGTTTCCCGCCTCCGCAGCTTCTTCAGATAATGTGCCAATTGGAATTAAATTAGAACGTTTACAAATTTCTGCTCCATGAATTAATGAAATAATGGTATGGTATGGTATGGTATGGTAGGTAGAGGGTTAGCTCGGCCAGATTTGCCCTTCACCACGTCGACCACAATTAATCTTTTGTGTATACCCTTCTATTTACACGAAAATTCCTATCTCCTTCGACAATCTCAGAATATTTCGAGGATTGAGCTTTTGTAGATCTCCCGGTGCCACAAGGGCATTTTCGAGATACCTCAACCTTAGGCGAGTCAGTGTCTGACATTCGCAGAGTAAGTGCTCTGATGTTTCAGCCATAGTTTCGCATAATCTGCATTGCTTGTCAGTGGTTTTCCCCATTTTCTTTAGGTGATACCTCCAGGGGCCACGTCCAGTGAGAAGGCCTACGACCAGTTTATCTAATTTTTTTGTAGCTTGAGAAGCATTTTGTGTAGTTAGGCGAGTGAGAGATAAGTCTCTTTGCTTGTCTCTGCCCAAGTGCATTGGCCCAATATGTCTCTTACCGCCTTTTTCTCAATTTCTGAGTTCATTCATTACGTGTCCTCTAGTGATGCCACAGAATGGTTCAGGACCGCAAAACGCAGTCTGTGCACCATTCCGTGCGAGCTAGTAAGCGGATTCGTTGCCTTCCACACTCTCATGCCCTGGTACCCACAATAGGGTGAGTCTGTTTCTGTTTGCCAGTTGATCTGCAGCAATCCGACAATCCCACACCAGCCGGGATTTGATTCTGCTAGATGCTAGCGCTTTTATGACTGCTTAACTGTCTGATAGGATATAGATCTTATGCCTTTTTGGCACATTCAGAGATAGCTGTATTGATAGCATTTAGTTCTGCTTGAAAGATTGTAGGAGAGTTTCCTAAAGGTGCAGAGATTCGACACTTAGGTCCGTAAACTCCGGATCCCACTCGTTCTTTCATCTTTGATATCTGTATACCACACAAGTGATCCCCTATCTAGTTGTTTTAGTCTTTCCTCTGTAATTTGCGGTCTTTAATTACCACTTCAAAGGAGCGATCAGAATGGAGTTTTGTTTCCATTGTCGGTTGGTTTGGTCATCGCCTCCATCTGGATGTCCTTCAGAATTTTAAGGTGACCAATCAGATTTCCTGACTTCAGTTTTTGTGTCTGAGTGACTCTATACGCACTGGTCCAGGGCCTCCTTTTCTATGTATATGTGCAGCAGAGGGAGGTCAAGTAGGGTTTCCAGAGCTGCTGTGTGGCACGTTTTTATAGCCCCTGGTATACCCAAGCAGGCGCAATATTGTACTCTTGTTAGCTTTCGCTGTCTTGTTATTTCCTTTGTTTTTACCCACTACACCAAGCAGGCGTAGGTTATAATAGGTTTAGGACCACCAAAAGATGGAGGGTTTGAGCCCCCATGTTTTACCAAAGGGTTGTCGATAGGCCCAAAGCGCTGCCGTTGCTTTTTTGATACTTTTTTTCAGGTGTGGGTTCCAGGTTAGTTTCTGGTTAAGAACGATGTTAAGATACTTAACCTCTATTAAAAGCTCTACCGTTGTCCCTCCCAAAGTGGGTGCTTTAAGGTTCTGCTTCCTTTCTTTTGTGAATGGGATCACTACGGTTTTGCTTGGGTTGACATTTAGTCTTTCCTGTGTACACCATGTGCTGACAAAGTTGAGTACACTTTGCATACGATCTGAAAGAAAGTTGTCATGCTTGCCCCTTATTATTATAACTAGGTCATCTGTGTAACCTTGGACTTCAAAGCCTGCTTCAGTTAGTCTTACCAGTCAAAGCATGGACGATAGGACACCTCCTTGAGGGCATCCCTTTATATACCAGTTATTCGTGCAGTTAACTCATGGTTTCTAAAATATATTCTGACCGTATTACCATCGTTTGTTGTTCTGAATCCACCAGTATTCCCAGCTCATTTCTAAAGGCTCTTTGAATGCCTTTTCTTCTTTCATCTTTTTAAGATCTGTTTTCTCCCTTTGCCGACCATGTCTGAAATGTATGTTATATGCAATATGAAGTAAACATTCCATATATCGAATATACGTATGAAGGGTTGAAAGTCTGTATTTATAAATATCTTCCCTTAAAGATTTTTTATATACCTCTAAAAGATTGTTCATTTCTGACGGTTTGTTATGATAAATGGGACAAGTGGATGAAGATGGTGTACCCGAATTTTTCCGTCTATCATAGTCAGTGATTAGAATATCTCCATCGCAATATATTGAAATTAAATTTTTGATTTCGGCTTGCATTTCATTTAATTGATGAGTAATCGTATCACCTGATTCGTTACTAAACTCAAATTTTATTGGTCTACAATATCACGTTGATAAGGGTTTTCCCATATAGTTGTATTATCTATTTTTAAAGTATCATAGTCTTCAAATTTTTGTTTATAAGGTCTCTGACTAGATGCACCATCAAACTCCACCTTAGTAGTTAAAATTAATTCTGAATTTGCTTCTACATTCAAGTTGCAAGTTTTAAGAATTCTTATTTTTAATGTAGCTAACTGTAACTAATATTAACCTTTTTATCATTAATTGTTTGGCTCACAATGCTTTTTCCATATGTATTTAATAGCCCTGGAAACAAGAATTCATGAATCTTTTCCCTCTAGGTATAATTTCGTTTAAATAAAACCCTTTAGATGTAAGCTCTACCAAGATAAGCTTCCCCATAACGTCAATTTTTAAATTTTTAATGGATAATATTTTCATATTTTAATCATGTGTTGTTCCCAAAGAGGGGGTGAATATTCTAATAAATAAAGAATACTTGTTTTGTTTATGTTTGAAGTGTGAACTGTGCGTGTTTTCCTTTACCAGTTTTAGGGGGTTGTTGTTAATTCATATCATAGTTAAGATATGGCTTATTTTTCAAGCTATTCTGGCGAGCATCCCTAGGTATGGATAGAGTATTTAAGATTCAAAAATAGCATTTAAAAATATTGCTGATAATGGGTCAAAATACTCGTATAGAGATCATTTGTAAAATATATAATCTTCTTACATTTCCGGCTATATTCATTTTATAACTACCATTAACATACAGCTATAATTCTAGATATAATGCAGTAACTACTGTAGAACATAAATTAGCCATATTTGAATGAAACATCTCGTTTACATGGAATCAACATTATTCATATTGTTGCCTGGACTAATTAGATGGCAATATTCCCTAATATTTACGAGGTAATATATTTGTATGCCTCAAAAGTACATAATTTAAATTATCCTTGTTAAACCTGCCTTCATTCAGGATAAAAACTGCAATTATAGATATATATATATATATATATATATACCTATAATGCTAAAAAATGTATGGGCTTTTGAGCTGCAACCCAAACTTCAATAAGTGGGGATGAATTTGAAGGAATAATGTGGATGTGGAAATATTCCCATTTTTCTTTTAAATATAACTCTGCAATGCTTCTATATGTTGAGGAACTTTTCTGTCTAATATCGATAAGTATATTATAAATTTGGTATTATGATGCATTGTTTTCAAAATGAAACAACTAACCCCAAAACATCTTCTGTACTTTTGGACGACGAAAAAAACTATATGCTCTTCTCCATACCACCTGACGCAAACAAATAAGAAATATGCTTAATATGGGTTTTCTTTAATTATATGCTTGTGCAAATATTTTCATGATTTTTTCCTCCAAACCACCAACGAATGAAATAAAAATAATGCTTATAAAATCATTGTTTATTTTTTTAATTTTGACCTAAGGTGCTAATAAAATAAGATTAACATGTCCCTTTATTTCGATTGCAATTTACATACTTCTAGCTAATAAATAATATTGTCGAAAAAGCCTAGAATTTACGACACGAAATATTCCCGAGAAAAGTATATTTTCAAATATAATTTCTATGGGAAAGTTTGTGAGTCAAGAGCAGTTAACTGTGCTTTACGAGTGCCGTAAAGGATAGCTAACAATTTTTAACTCGACGCGGATGTATGCATAAGTTAAACTTTCTAAACCTAAATAAATGTTTTACTTCAACTTGGGAAATTCTGAAGTCATGATTTCAAGTCTGTAGAATATTTAAAGTGATATCACTTCTGAAACTACAGAACAATAAATTCTCTAATTCATGATTTTGCTAAGCGGGGTATGTGAGTGATTTGTAATCTGCCTTAGATTAAAGATGGCCCAAAAATTATTAGATAAACGATATAAAAGGAATGGGTAATTTAAGAGCATTTACTTATATCTTAGATTACAAGCATAAAAAATCAGAGTGTCAGAAATATCATAGCTGCTTTCGGAGGAAATGGAATGTTCATATTATATTGATGAGGTGTCAAAAATGCTGAAAATCTCGATTATGGCGACACTTTTTTCTCATTTTCTTGCAAATACGTATTATATTACCTTTCTTTCTAGACTTTCGGTAGAGTATGTTTGTTGCTACACTTTCTGCATTGTTCATAAAGTACTGGCCTCGCAACAACACATTTTAGAAACTCTAACGTGATTGGTTAATTGTTTAACAACCAGTCCTTATGCCTGGCTTACTCAGCGATGTTAATATTTATAGGTATGGGTCGTAGAGTTGACAGTTGGGCGAAGGCGCCACTAAATTTTATATTATGAATATATCAATGATTGTTAAGCATTAAAATTGGGGTAATAAAATTCAGAAAAATACCCTATATAAGATTATCGAGAAATCTTAAAAGAAATTAACAAACTCAATTTGACCATGAGTTCAGCATACCAAAATAAACATCATCCAATTAAATTAGTTATTTAATTATGAAACATTTTAACTTACACAAAGGAAGATTAATTACGTCTCAAACCAAATGGAGATTTTGATATCGCACTTAAAATAATGCTGTAAAATGTATCATCCAAATTATATCCCTAATCCTAAATTCTAAATCATCAATGCTACCTAGTTTCTATTTTTAAAATATTTCCAAATAAAACCTGAAATTTAAAATTCTGACTAAATACAGTTAATCACAGAACACCTTAAATAAAGATTAGTCCTCTAAGTAAACAAAAAACATATTATAAATTAATCTCACGGCAGCGATAATATCAGTGGACAAATAAACAGTTAAAAAACAAATCAAATAGCTTAGCCTACGAAGAGAAAATCTGATCAAGGAAGATATACAGGGGAATCCGAAGTGAGCTCAATTCGGTAATCTACATAGGAACTAAAAATAAAAGTGGTAGCTAGGTAAGATGGTATGTCTAATGCTATTAGGCTTACAGCACATAACAATATGTGGGTAGTATTTATGTAAGCATATGTAAAACAAAAAGTAAATAAGATAACCCTATTGTCTTAACAAGACATTTGATAACCGAGTTAAAAATCATATACAATAAGGAAAGAAGTCGGTATTATTATTAATCAAGTAAATTTAATCATCGGTAATAGATACGATCAGAAATAATTAAAGATTAAAAATTAGTTAACCGTAAATTCGATAAGAATAAGATAAGTAATTATATGACCTATACAGTAAGGACGTAGCATTAGGTAAGTGTACTTAATACAAAAAAAAGCAAATAAGGTAATCACAATTGTATTGGCAAGTCATTTGTTAATAAATCGTATACGGTAGTGAAAATAGTCGCTTTTTAATTAGATAATAATAAACGATATTAGACGCGATAATAGATAATATACAATAAAAATCTTTTAAGACTTTCTGCATTGTTCATAAAGTACTGGCCTCGATAGTTCTATGTCATATTCTAATTGAATAAATATTAAAATTTTACATATGGAATAAAATAATAATACAACACATTTTAGAAACTATAACCCGATTAGTTAATTGCTTACAACCAGTCTTTATGCCTGATTTACTCAGCGATGTTAATATTTATAAGTATGGGTCGTAGAGTTGACAGTTGAACGAGGGCGCCACTAAATTCTCTATTCTATCAATGGTTGTTAAGCATTGAAATTGGGGTAATTATATTTAGAAAAATACCTTATATAAGAATATCGAGAAATCTTGAGGGAAATTAATAAACTCAATTTGACCTTGACTTCAGCATACCAAAATAAACATCATCCAATTAGGCTAGTTGTTTAAGTATGAAATATTTTAACTTACACAAACGAAGATTAATTAGGTCTCAAACCTAATGGAGATTTTGATATCGCACTTAAAATAATAAGATGCTTTAATATGTGTATCATCCAAATTATAAGATATTAGTAGTCCCTAAACCTAAATTCTAAATCATTAATGCTACCTAGTTTCTATTTTTAAAATATTTCGAAATAAAACCTGAAATTTACAATTCTGACTAAATACAGTTAATCACAGAACACCTTAAATAAAGATTACTCCGCTAAATAAAAAAAAAACATATTATAAATTGATCTCACGGCAGCGATAATATCAGTGGACAATTAAACAGTTAAAAAACAAATCAAATAGCTTAGTATGCGAAGAGAAAATCTGATCAAGGAAGATATACAGGGGAAACCGAAGTGAGCTCAATTCCGTAATCTGCATAGGAACGAAAACCAAAAGTGGTAGTTAGGTAAGATGAACTGTTTACTGCTATTAGGCTTACAGCACATAACAATATGTGGGTAGTATTTATGTAAGTATATGTAAAACAAAAATTAAATCAGATAACCCTATTGTCTTAACAAGACATTTGCTAACCGAGTTAAAATCATATACAGTAAGGAAAGAAGTCGGTATTATTATTAATCAAGTAAATTTTATCAGCGGTAATAGATACGATCAGAAATAATTAAAGATTAAAAATCAGTTAACGGTAAATTCGATAAGAATAAGATAAGTAATTATATGACCTATACAGTGAGGACGTAGCATTAGATAAGTGTACTTAATACAAAAACGCAAATAAGGTAATCACAATTGTATTGGCAAGGCATTCGTTAATCAATCGTATACGGTAGTGAAGATAGTCGCTTTTTAATTAGATAATGATAAACGATATTAGACACGATAATAGATAATATACAATAAAAATCTTTTAACGGTAGTTTTGAAAAAGATACGGTAAGGTATTATAAGTAAAATACGCAATTATAGGGCCTAGTTGTATGATATTCTTATATGGTCACACGGAAGTGGAGTCCACTGGTAGTGGTTGGTGGCGAATGTGGCGATCCTAACTCCTACTGCTAGTAGGCTGGCCCCAATTATGCTACTACTGCATCTTGGAACATACACAGCACGTCATGTGCGTCGGCATCACTGCCTCAAAAATAGTCGCAAATTGGCAGAAATAAACCCAGAGAAATTCTCTAGGCTAGCGAAAGACCGGGTGGAGGAAGGGCCCTAGTCAAATTATAAATAATTTTAACTATCTAATATAGAAACACAAAAATATAACATACCTTTTAAAATAGTAACTTCACTTTACAAGGACCATATTACTGATAATACGAGAAAATATTGATGGCTGAGTGCTTGCCAATTTTTCTCATGATAAACTAATACGAAAAGTAGACCTGATTGTTAAAAATTACAAGGATAATATCTTAACATTAAAAAAAATTCCAAGAAAGTTGATTTGTTTTTAACGCTTTCTTTACACTTGGGTAAACATTTATTAAAAGTCCATGAGGGTGAGAGATGAACTAGAGGAGATGAAGAGTTTAAAGCACAATCGTCTAGTTGGTTCGGGCAGCCTTGATACTCTGCTCGTCTATGTTGTTTACACATTTTTTCACTTTATGCGTTTTTCGAGAAAAATCTGGAATGTGAGAGGTTGGCTCAGGTGGCAAGGCTCGCGTCTAGAAGGCAAAGTAATGGGTTCGACGCCAGGCCCTTTCAAGTTTTTTTTTGTTGGATCAGTTAGTTTTTTGACATTCCTTGGATTAGTTTGGGTTAGTTTTTATTGGCTGCGCCCCGCAGCGAGCGAAACGATTGAAAATTCAAAAAATATAAATGTAAATATTAAACAACGCATCTAGCGCCATAACGTGCCGTTCGGCAGAAGTCGGGATCAAGGCTGTCTGTACCGGCTAGACGCTAGTGTCTAAAGCTACCATTTTTTCAGTTTTTCGCTTATATCTCGCAAACGATCATCCTTATCGATTTTACCTTCTTATCGCAATTAATGCAGGCTAAATTTCCTACAAAAATGTTTCTATGCATTTTGATCGTGAAACTAACCGTTAGCTAGTTATAGGCCTGACAAAAGGAACACCATTTCAAAAAATTGGCTTTGTTTGCATTTAAAACCAAATTAGCGTCTTACCATACAATATTAATAATAATAGTTCAACAGACGGTTTGAATGAAACAGTTAATTGAATTTATTGGATCCAACACTTCATTAGATGAGGGGGTCCACAAAGTCTTAGGAGTCGTCCTCATTTGCTGCATTTTTGGCTTCTTCCTAAACATTAAAAACCGAATTACAGGCTTGTTCAGTACAATATTAATAGATACGTGATTAAAAAGAGATTATTTAAATGAAACTTACAGTAAATTTAATGTATTGGGTCCAACAGCCTATTAGAGGCTGTCACGGGGGTCAATCAGGTATTTCGGGTCATCCTCATATGATGAATTGTCGTCTTCAATTGGTGCAGCTGCAGAATATTGTTGACATTATGGCAGCTGGGCAGGTTGATCTAAGAGTGTCAAAGGTTGAAGATCTCGATTTACTCCATTCATCCAAATCCAATAAGTAGATTTCAGTTTGTTGCCAATCCATTCTTGAATTTGCAAATAGACTGTGGCAGTGTATATCCTTTAGTTGGTGGTGGATTTTAGGAACGCTGAGTAGCGTTGTTTGTTTAGGCCTGTTACTATGGTGTTGTATATTGCTAGGAACACCTGTTCTCGGCGTTTGCAACTTGCGCAGGCGTTGAATTCTTTGCGTAAAATACGCTGGAGATTGAATGCAGAGAATAATTTAGCAAATGTTGTCTTGCCTTTCCGAAAAATTGCGCAAGTGGTATCGCAGTCGCAAAATCGGTGAGAATAAATAGCACATGCTCACTGATTTTTGCATAATGCGTATTTAAATTTCGCAGGAAAAAGCCAACAACGAAGCAAGAAATTGTGGCTCTGAACGTCTGGTCCAAAGGTAAAGACCCAGAAAGTATAAATATCAGAACTGACCAAACACAGAAAACTACACTCAAATTCATGCTGATAGACCCATTATAGAGAGGAAAGATTGAGGAAGAGTACTCTTAGACATTCATGTACTTCACTCAAATTAGACGAAAAATTTCAGAAAATAGTTCTGATCCGTTACCACAATGGATGCAAACTCCATAAGAGAAAAAAGAACAATGGTTAGGGAAAAAATTACATGGAAATCACCTATACTTATTAGCATGGAAGATATCCACAAAGAAGTCAGATACAAATGGTTACATAGAGTAATATTAGCGATACAGGACCAAGTAATAGCGACCAAAACTAGCAAAAAGATATTTTGATGAAAATGCCATCAATACTAGGAAACATTTGCACATGTAATAGGAGGAGGAAAAATACTTGCAAACACAGATTACACAAAAAGACAAAACATAGCAGTGAAAATAATACACCGGGCTACCCAATATCAACAAAAAGAAATATTTTAATTACACACCAAATAGTATGAACGTAATGTGTTCACACTCTACTATGATATAACCATTCACACTGTTAAAACTATAGCTCACAGGAGGCCAGATTTTTGTTACTAGCTAAAAAAGAACAAGACCACATATATAGCAGATGTAGCCGTATCCACAGACAACAATATCAGCAAAAAATATACCGAAAAAACAGAAAGATACCCCCCTGGAAACAGGAAGGAGTGCAAATCATACTATTCATAATACTCATAACAGGCATCACGCAACATCAAAAACAATTAGGCTAGAGACACCATCATATACAGAAAGCCATAATACTTAAGACATGCATCATAGCCCGAAATTTCCTAAGTAATAAGCACACTAGACAGACTTGGTAGATATGATGACCAGGGAGAAACCGAAAAAAAATCGAGAAAAAAATTAAGAACGGGGATAATAATAATTCCCACAGTAGGTATATTCTCGGTAGCTACTTGAGGATTGTCGACCCCACGTGACCCCCAGCAGTAGGGTAAAATGTTGAATCTTCTGTATTAGTGGCACACTCATGAAAATGATGCAAACGAGAAGCATCTAAAATATGTGACAACTTTAGTAGCACGTACAGGGTCATTTTTTATATTTTCCCACCCCCCTTAACTTTTTTGTGCCACTGTGTAGAAAAGAAATGTAAATATGAAAGTTGTAGTGCTTGAAAAGTAGTTCTCAGAAAACATATTTTTGTCTATACAGGGTGTTGCAAAAAGTGCGAAAAACAAGAAAATATATATTTTTTAAATAGGAAGAAAGATCTTTGTCCTCCGATTACAAAAATATATAATTTGTCTACATTTGCTTAAGCCATTTCCGAGCTATTGAACTTTAAAAGTTGAAAACATGAATTCAAAGTAATTTCAAACCAATCAAAGTAGCCTTGCTCGCCATTAAGAAAAATATGAAATATGTCAAAATAGCCATGAATGACATTAACAAAATAGTATATTAAGATACTAGTTTTAAAAGACCATATTTTTTCGCACGAGCACGAAATTAGGAAACGACCCGCTTGCGGGGAGTTTCCTAACGTGGGAGTGCACAAAAATGTCTTTTAAAACGTGTATTTTGTACTATTTTTTTCCATTTTGCAGGTTTTTAAATTAAAACATTAATTTATTTTATTCTCGATCAGCACTTGAGCGGCCATCTTGTCATTTTTGACGTCTGTATTAGTAGAAATCCCATTCAAAGCGGTGTCGAAATTTTTGCTAGTGGGCCTTGACATTGAACAATTTTGTTAATATCATAGCAACTAGTCAACAAAATGCGTATCGAAAAGAACCTCTTTTCGACACTACTTATAGTGTTATTTTTCAAAATGCGTTATACAGATGAAGAGAAATGTGAAATGTTGCGTTTGTATTATCAAAATCGTAAAAATGCGTGTGTAGCTAGAAGAGAATATAGACGCATATTTCCTAATAGAGAAGTTCCAGACCGAAAAACTTTTAGTAATATAGAGCGGGGATTTACGCAACGAGAATCAGTTCACAGGAAAAAGCGAGTTGCCGTAGTAAATGAAAATGAGAAATTAGACATTTTGTTGTTTTTTCAAGGTAACAGGAATTAACAACTATTAAAAACCTAATGACTTACTAAACTAACACCTTTTAGAAAACCCGAACAGATCCATAGAAGATGCCCGTAAGCGTTTCGATAAGTCAGCAAAAAAAAATTCAAAATACGCTTAAAAAGTACGGGTATTTTGTGAAAATATGTTACGAAGGAAGGAACAAGATTTTTTTTAATAAAATATTATGGACTGACGAGTGCACTTTTACAACTGCGGGCATATTTAATAGAAGAAACACACATTTTTGGGCCGCTCAAAACCCACGAGAATTATCGGAAATAAACTTTCAAGAAAGAAAGTCCCTGCATGTGTGGTGTGGCATACTAAACGGTCAAATTATTGGCCCAATTTTTTATGAAGGTTCCCTAACCGGCGAAAGGTATTTGCAATTTTTAAATCCGGAAGTAGAGTTCTCTTCGATATGATCCAATTCGCCAATATGCTCAAATAATATGGCACCAAGATGGTGCCCCACCTAACAATGTTATGCCTGTGGTTAATTTTTTAAACAATAGATACGAAACATGGATTGGTAGGCAGGGAACCGTCCACTGGCCACCGAACAGTCTAGATCTCACGCCTTTGTATGCGTTTTTGCGGGGTTATTTAAAAAACAAAGTTTATGCTCAGAGAAGTGCCAATATTGAAGATCTCAGGGCGAGAATTTTATACTACATAAACGACCTTAACCAGAACAATGAAATTTTTATTATCAATGCAACAAATAAATTAGAAAGCGACTTCCGAGATTGTTTCAATAGAAACGGTGGGCATATTCAACAATTGTAATAGTTAAGTTTTTTATTATCAAACATGTTAAGATATGTTTGTATATAATAATAAAAAATGATTAAAACATTGACTTATTTTATTTAAATCAACTTTCAAAGTTAAATATCTCGGAAATGGCTTAAACAAATGTAGACAAATTATATATTTTTGTAATCGGAAAACAAAGATCTTTCGTCCTGAGCAGAAATATACAGGGTGTTCCATTTAAAAAATATATATTTTCTTGTTTTTCGCACTTTTTGCAACAGCCTGTATAAACAAAAATATGTTTTCTGAAAACTACTTCTCGAGCACTACAACTTTCATATTTACATTTTTTTTCTACACAGTGGCACAAAAAAGTTAAGGGGGGTGGGAAAATATAAAAAATGACCCTGTACAATAAAGGGAGATCCTATGGCACTTGACGAGCGGTGTGTTTGCAAAGATGTTGATTAATACGGTTCTTGAATAGCTGTAGGTTGAAATATGGAAGAAACAGATATCCTGTGAGTAAGTTCCACAGTGATCCACCGCGCCAGACAAAGGAGCCCGTGTAATTTGCGCTTTGTAGAGCAAGATCAGCTGCTGCGGTGTATACAGTTTTTCGTTGCGAAATAGCGCACCAAGCTCCTGCGAGACTGATTTTGCGATGTTAGCAACGTGGTAATGCCAAGACATATTGCTGTTGACCGAGACAGTAGTGTGATTAACAAGGACGAAGGAATGGTGGATCCTGCCATATTGATGTCAGGGCCCGCCGTATTAGCTTTCTTGGTAAATGTGGCTACTTGAGTTTTTGCTGCATTGAACTGGGCCAAATTATTATCGATCCAAGTTCAAAAACCTTTTTTGGATCTTGATTAATTGTGGTAATCTGCTCCTGTCTGCGGCGATAAGTCTAAGTCGCTGGTAAAGGTTTTTCTTATCTAAATTGGGAGACAAGGGCACTGCCATCTGTAAAATTGTAAACAAGGTTATTGACTTCGTGCAGCAGGTCATTAATATAACAGAGTTGAGAAAAATATTGCAATCTAAGGCACGCCCGCATTGATAGTGAATGTGTCTGAGATGCGTCCGCCAACTGCAGCGTGCAAAGGTCGGTTCTTAAGAAAACTGGCAAGCCAGCTTCAGAGAGACGCTGGCAGTTCGAACGACGGCAGTTTGTTGAGCAATCCCTCATGCCAAACTCTGTCGAATTCCTTCGATATATCGAACGCAATTGCTCGATATTCTCCGTAGTTCTCAATTGCCCTACTCCATTCATGAGTGACATAGACCAATATATCTCCCGTCAATCTCTCTTTGCGAAAGCCGTATTGGTTACCGCTAATCTTTCTGTTGGTCTCGAGGTAGGTACTTGCTGATTGACAAACGCTCCATGACTTTGGAGACTACTGGAACCAATGCAATGGCGCGATAGTTTGAGAGCGTGGTTTTCTTGCCCTTTGGAACAGGCTGCACTTGAGTGACTTTCCTAGAAGATGGATAAATTCCTTTTCGGTAAGACAGGGAGAAAAGTCTAGATAAAAATGAGTGTTAGTTCGTTGGCGCAGTTCTTTAACACGATGACAAGTATTCCTTCCGGTCCTGAGGTCCTTTGCGTATCTAGCTCTTTGACGATTTTACGAGAATCACGGTAATGAAACCTAACTTCTGCCATCGTAGTGTTGACGTTGGATATGGTGGGGAGAGCTTTGCCTTGGGAGACGTTTAAGGTAAAGTGCGATGAAGGCATTTCGGCTAGCATGTTTCTTTATCCTTAGCGCTAGTCGCAGTGATGCGATGTTAAGGGCGAGAGAGACGTTTTTATAATGTTATTACTAACTGTCTTTACTACCGACCAGAAATTCCTGGAGCCCTTCTCGCTTCGACAAAATAATTGCGACTTTCAGCGGTCTAATTTTGCTACCAGTACTTGTAGGCTTGTTGTTTCCAACCTACAGCTCTTTCGCATCTTCTGTCTAACCAGGGCTTTCCTTTTGACGGTAACTTGATGGAATTTGGGACGTATGCTTCCATTCCTGAGGAGATTTTGTTGCGTAATCTCTTCACAGCCGTTTCGTCAGTGCCAAAGCCGAAGTCGAGCCAAGGAAAATCTAGGTAGAAATCTTTTAGATCATCTCAGTTTATACAATTCTAATGCCAGATCCAACGAGGCAATGGTGGATCCTTCTGTAGGAGTGGTAGTTCACAAACCGTTGTTCGTAAAGTCTGTAGGCAGAATAAAGCTGCTAAGCGTGCGAATCTCTGATATCTATATGAGTAGGGTTCATGCAAAACCAGACATCTCCATTTTGTACAAACTTGAATAAATTTATGGTCCGAAGTGTCTAATGGCGGACCAACTGTAAATTGTGGACTGGTCAGAATTTTGTTTATCATGGCTATTGTTAGAATTTACCTAATAACACTTAATTAATGAAATTAACGTGACCATTCCCGGATTAGGAAATACGAAAAGAAAAATACAGTGTACGAACGTGTTACATAACTACCTCAACAAGGTCTTTAACTGCCCTTCCATTATGGTCCTTGTTACCTCTGCTTAAAACAACAGTAGACGTCAAACTATATTCTTGTATTCAAAATGTATTTTTTGTCAAATATTTAAATTAAATTTAGAATTAAAGTTGAAATACTGCAAATAAACTGAATATCTCATCAAGGAATTAATTACAAGTTAAATTTAGAATTTTACATTTTAAACCTAAAGTTTAACAAGCCCCTTCAGCACTTAGAAAAGCTGCAATCTAGTTTGGATTATAGGAAAGTTGTACTGAAACCTTTGACTGGACAGACAATGAAATGGTTTAATCTATATTAAAGTTTTATTGAGCTTACTGATCGAAGATTAACCAGTCTCGAGAGGATTATTTAATATTAAATGTTTTTCCACATTTCAGTTAGAGTTTATATGAGATCTTTTTAGTGCTCATTACATCTGAAATAAATATCGCTTGTAGCATTTTCAAATTTGACATAAACAAATGCTACAGCTTTGCTTAGTTTATATTTATTTTTATTTATTTTGGATTATTCCAATATAAGTACAGTGCATAAAGTACATCACCTTGTTTTACCTTGAAAGTTATTGAATAAACTTTCTATATTTACATTTATGATGTACTAGATGATGATATGGTAATAACATCAAGGCTGATTTTTATCCCTTGCAGAATCGTAGGTGCTCGACTAGGTCTAGGAAACCTCTTTTAATGGTTCTGGTTGTGCGATCTAATTTGCTAGGCTGTTGTTTACATGGATTCTAATACTTGAGCACACTTTTTATTACTCGGGAAAATGCTCACAAGCTTTTCTTTGATCTAAAAGTTAATAAAAACTTAACCATTTGTTCGACACAAATGTAACCTTGAGTATGTTTATTATTTTAAATCAATTGCTTGCAGAACCTACCTCAAACAATTTGGAGATCATAATAGTCATCTAACGTATATTATAATTCGTTTATCTAATTGTGTTTCGGTGTATTGTTTTCTTTTGTTTTATTCATCTTTCGGAGAGATTTCATGTCTTTATTTCTTAAGTCTCATTCGCCTATGAGTCTGACAGTAGAACGGACACCACATCATATGATTTTGAGAGTTAGGTTAGACAGGTCAAGAATCGACGTTTCCAAGTAACGGTTCCTTTTAAGGAGTATTTACTTGATGCTTGACGAATATGGTTCAGAGTAGAAGTTCGATTAACCGAGCTGTGACGTGGATGGTTCTTCCTGCTCTCGGACTCGCTATCTCAACTAAGTTAAGTTGGCAGCAATGTTTCGGAGTCACGGTGTTGAAATTCGTTCCGGGGCTTTCTTCTACGTTAAACCGGCGAGGAGTCGATAAGCCGGCTTCCTTTATGGAGCCTTTTCGAGGTGTAAATACTCATGGACTGGTTTAAATAATTAGGCTCATTATTTTATGATATTTTTGTTATGTTTATGTATTTAGAATCGAACCAGGGTCATGGAGGTTACCTATAAAAGTTTTTGTTGAGTTATTGGAATCCTACCTCCACGTGGTAAGTTACAAATTTTTCATGCATCCTTCAGTGGAATTAATTTTATTTTTCAATATTTCTAGAAGAATCTATGTATTGCTGTTGGTCTCATGTTGCCGATCCTTGGAAATGACGATTGTTGATTTTGGAGAAGGCACTAGATTGGACACTATTCGTTTTGTTCGACTGGCTATTACCAGGCAATAGGTCTTATAGGTTGTTCTATAGGTAAGATGAAAAGCTAGTTAAGTTATGAGTAATCATTTCAATGTTAGATATTTACTTTTTGCTAAGACAAACAATTATTTCTCTCCTCCTCCACGGGTACCGCTCTAACGTATATCGCTTTGCCTTAATTGCGATATCTATTTTTGCGAGTTTTGGGTTAAAACCATCGCTTGCGTGTTATGCGCTTGTTACTTATCATCGGCTGGATGTGGTGTACCAATGTTTGGAAAGCTCAGGTTATGATTTAAAGTGCTTTGGATATGCATGGACCGTATATATACTAATACTGGTATTTATTTAGAGAATATTCGAAGATTAAGAATACCTACTTCATGATTTGTAAGTAATATCATTTACCTTTTTTGTAAAGCTGTCTTTGGCAAATTTAGATTTTCTACAGATTGAGTGATTATACACATAGTTTATCTTATATTATTGCGGCAGAATAAAATTCATCAATTTTAAACCCTGTGCGCTATTTGCCATCATTCTAGTAACCTATTAATCGGTACGCAGGATATTTGCTTAACAGTTTGCATCACGATTGTTGATAATAGTTAATATTATGTAAGTTTCTTTTCTATTGCTTTATTGTTTATACCTGTGATTGTAATTGTACTGTATAATTGTTGTTTTATATGAAGGGATCAAGAATAAAGTATTTATTTTGGGGAAATATTATGCCTTATTGACAAGCTCCCCCAAAAATTACTTTTCAGGATTTAATAACATTTCCAAGTTGAATCACAGTTAACTTGGTGGTGCCCAATATCTTTATTAAAGTGTACCGAGGAGCCACGAACCTAGCTCTCCACTGTATAACTGGCGGCCGTTCGCATCTATAGGCAGGTTTACTAAATGTGTTTAGGAAATGTTGTCATACGCTATGATTCAGATCCAAAAAAGATTTGACTACTTACCTATTGCACATTACCTTCTTAATTTACACCCAAAAACCAAAAACACAAGAGATAAATAAAGAAAACAAAAAATATCTACAATTTTAAGATGACACGATGACGGATGACGCGACGGGTATTTTTTATTTATTGTTAAGTTGGGAATTGTCATTTTAAACAAAAATGGCATGCAACGTGCAATAAAATTAGCGCGTGTTTTAATTTAACATCATGCAAAGAAATTTGCATCAACTGTTTACAAAGTTGAAAACGCCCATGCTTACGTGTAAATTTTGATTGCATACCATGTTTAATTTTGTAGTGTAAACAGGCTATTAGCCTTAAAGCACGTGTTAGTTCATTGCAATATTAGTATGAAACACCATAGTCAGACAGTCTCACCTATATACTCTATTTTTCCTTTTCGGGTCTGGCGCTAGGTTCGATAAGGGCAGCCCTGCCTTTCTCTCTCTCGTTACCGAGATTGGTGTAGTTTAGTGTAGGTAAGTATACTTCCAGTATCGTCTTTACTCTCTTTCTCTCTCTTTCCCTCCCACACACTTAATCTACCTCACCTTGCTTATCGTCTCCACAATGGCGTAACAGCTTAACAGCGAAGACCGACCGGAAGGATGTGATGTGTTCACGCACGCGTAATTCGGAATTTATATTTGAAGCGTGCAGCAAACCTCATCAGATGATCTACCGTTGTCGCACCGTTTCCAGCATCCCGTCACCATTCCGTGTTACTGTTGCCTCTCTCATTCCAACCAGTTTTGCCTGTCCGTAAGAGAGATCCTGGTGATCGGACTCGCTTGTACTGCCATTTGATTAGCTTGTTCACCATTGTTGTTCTATCTCCTGTCGTTTAGTACCGCGGTCACAATCAGTCTCTCATCTTTGACATACACATACCATTCCCTCATTTAATAACTATTTATTTAAAAATTAATATAAGGCTAATATAAGTTTAAGAAGGGTATTCCGTAACTATAACATGTTTTCTTAGTTGAGGCTTTCGTTGTTTTGAAAATATTTCTTTTATTTCTGATTTCCATCCTGTTAGAAATCAGAATGTATTCGAAAGACATGCGGCAACCAGTTTTGACATACGCATAGGACCCTGGTTGCTATTTCTCCACTATAACAAGTTGTTCGGTGTATTGTGTGCGCTTTACCATGATAAACCAAAGATTTAAGCGTTAGATGTCTTAACTAACGGTTAAAATTAACAGGCCGATACCGATGTAGGCCGATTCGAACCAAAGAGCCTCACATTTTCATCAGAGGTTTTAATATTTGGATATATTCGGATGTTTTCAATTTAGTTGCAACCAACTATTCTGATTTTTATTCCAGAAAGATTTTGTTTTCAGAATCACAGAACAAGGCTATTGTGTGCAGGAATACCTACGAAACTTAAAGAATAGTCAGCAAATGAGGAACCGCATGAAACTTTAATAGTAAGTTTTGTCATTTACTGTGATCTCAACATACTTACTTAATGGAAGGTTTTAGAAATTGTGAAAGGATATTCCTAGTAATTGTTTACTAAAGAATGCTCACAAAGTTCCATGATGGACCTGAAGATATCTAAAGAAGTCAGTTCTCTTTGAAAGGGTGCCCAACTGCCAGTTAAGAAAAAATAACGCGTAGCTATTCCTCGAGGTGTTTATTGAGGAATGACACCTGTAGTTCTCGCGCGTTATTTTATATGTTTACGTCTAGGTACATCTACATCAACAATGGTGCAAGCGGATTTAGTATAATAATAATACAAAATTCATTTTCATATTCAGTAGTTTTCGTTAGTCTAATCTGTATGTTATATAAAAAGACATAGTATCGAATTGTCCTCGATTCGACTCCCGTACAACACCTTTTGATGCATGGTGTCATGCCCTTTGAACACAGTAAACTAGTGACACTGTATGTTGGGATTTAACTAATATGGGACGAATTCCTTCAAGCGAGCTTCGTTCAGAATTACCGGCGGCTGATTTTTATTAGTATCCTTATTTTTAAGGCTGGATGATTGAGGTTACGGGTAAAACTAGATAAAGGATCTGCTTCTCGTATAACAGTTTAACAAAGTAAATAAAAACAAATTTTTGACATAATAGGTTTACACTTTGGTGAAATGGCGTACTGATATACCTACTGAAATTGCAAATATCAGTATTAGAAAGTAGGTGGCCAAGTATGCATGCGTGCAGGTTTCGTATCGGTTGAGTTTTATGTTTTTCTGGAGTCTCGAAGAAAAAAGTTCCAACCTCGCGCCCGCCCGCATTGCAGGACTTCCTAAGATCTTTTATAGCTGCGAGGTTGTGGTTGGAATAGCATCGTTTGAGCTGTGGTTCTGTCTTCTTGATACCATTGGGTTTTAAAGATTTTAAAACAAAAGTATGAGCTATGAGTATCTACAGGATGTGCATTATATGAAAATATGGATATTTGGTTAGTTTTGCATGGTTCGATAGAAAAAGGTCACAAAGATAGCGACTCGTAAATAACGATTTTGTATGAACTGCAGCTGTTTTTGTATGTTTTAGCTATGAAGAACTAGACTAGTGATGGCAAACGAATACTAGAACTGATCCCAGGATCTGATCCCTGACGCTCGGATCACGTACCTGATCCCAAACTTAAAAATGAATATTTCAAAAACTAGTACGCAACCGTAAATACATGAAGTGTGTATCGTGACGGCTAACGCTAACGGCACTAATTCTGATACAGGAGGATGCGCGGAAGCAAGAAGCAAGCACGACTGTAAGTAAAATCTCGGACTAGGCAATTGTTTGATTCCTTGATCCCGAACCGCGTTTCGCCGTGTGTGTTTGTTGCGGTATCAAAATGAATAGAGTATACCGAAGAGTAATAAGTGATCCTACTGTACGTGTAGGTACTAACTAGACTAGGATCTGTTGGATCAAAACATTTCTTCTGATTTTGTTGGATTACATTAAAATTAGTGACTACTGAGACTGAGATTGTGGCTCTGCTTTGAGTTTCAATTAGTGTTAAATAGGCGAAATATTTTAAATTTTAAGTGGATTTAAACGTTTTATATTCATCTGGTATTTCAAGGGTTTCAATAGGATTGTATACTATTATTGTATCGTGATAAGCATAGATAACTATTAAGGGTGATAAGGTACTGAGTAAACTGAACTAGGAAATTGATTTATACAGTTTAATAATCAGGAGACAAAAACAAACAATGAATACATTTTAAGAATAAAAAACTAACAAAAGGTAAACTAGAAATACGTATAAGTATCTCGCAGAAAACAACATAATACCATATATATATTTTTTTCTATGCATAGTACCGTGGGACTCGTATCAGGAACTGATCCTGGGATCAGGTATTTGCGCATATAGGATCAGTTCCGAACTGATTCGTAAAAAAATCGGGATCAACCAACACTAAACTAGACCGGTGTACAATAGTGCAGATCTAAGCTTGTTGGCACATCACTTTCTAAACAAGAAGACCTGACATCAAAATCTAAGATGGCGTCGCGCGTAGGGAGCAGGTTGTGACAATGGAAAACGTATTAATTCATAAATATACTACTTTTGTTACTTTTTGACTTCAAAAAAAATACATATTTAACTTATTTTTTATAGTTAAGTACATTTACGAAAATATGAACAAAAAATCGTTTGGGATCCATATCCATCACAGGAAGGAACGTAATAATTATTATAATAAATAATTTAACAAATATAATATGCTATGATGTAAAAAATACGAACTATGACTATTAATTTATACAGTGGTTTGTATAAAATATATCTCGAAGTGTATATAAACTAAAACATGAATACATACTTAGATATATAACTGTTTAAATGTAACGTTAAAAAATAATGTTTACTATTGAGAAGTTTTTGATTTCACACAATTGCTTCTGTTTTGTTTAAAAAATAAACTTTAAATTTTTTAGAAAAGTTATAAAATCAAGACTTTCTCGGGTATTCCTTGTTGAAATAAATGAGTTTTCCGTCTTAAACTGAATTTGTCCACGACTGCCTTCTTTTGGAAAGGAAAAAAATGCCACATTGTGTCTATTTTTATAATTCCCTCTACATTTGGGAATACAACAGGTTACCACCATGTTTTCAATTCCCTCATCACTATTATATAGAAATATTTAAAAGTCAATGTTCTCAACTAAGCCACTGAACTTAAACCAAAGCTTGAACATACAATATTAAAACACGTACCTAAAACCACCCTAACCCAAACTAACCCTTAATCATCATTCAATAATAAGTGTTTAGCTATCCTAAGTAAAACTGAGGTATTAAAATCAAACGTCTGATGTCGTCCGGCAGTAGCATAAACATATCTATGGTTATCTAAAACTTATTATATGTAGAGTCAAAAAGCAGTCAAAGTAAATAGGGAAATAGGTATTATTATCATAAAGCCACCAAAAAACCCTTACGAGATTGTTAGTTAACTTTAGGCAAACAGACAGTATGTGAATATTTAAATTTTAGTTATTTTAGATGTTACTAGGTGTTATCAGCCCGAAAATTATAATAGTTATTTGTAGAAATATAGGTATCAGAGCAATCAATCCCTAACTACTATAAACTATAAGTATTAATTGTATATTGTAGAATAATTAGGAACTATAGTGTAGTGTAGTAGGGTTAAGTATCTATTTTCATGAACAGAGGGCGATGCACTTGCCATTATCATAATAAATTACCTGCTTTCTATAAATTGTTCAATTAAAATACACAAGTTCCACAATTTTAAACATATTTTATATAAAACTTGATCTATACTCTTAAACCATTAAGTTTTAGTCCCAACTGGGGTGGCCATATTGGCTATTGCTTTTCTTAGTTTCAAACCCTTCTTGTCTAGAGGGTGTTGGTTGGACAGGCTAAGATAAGATCTGGCAGGACCAGCAAGCTTAAGTGCTTTATCTTGCCATATTTTAAGCTTTGACTGCTGCTATGTCACTCGAGAAGTTCAATTTGCTATGAAAGACTATGCCTAAGTACTTGACAATATATTTAGGTGTAATTTCGACATTATTAATAATTAATGGTTCAATTTCTATATATTCAATTTTGCGTGATATTATGCTGAGTTCAGTCTTTGTAGCGTTTAAATTGATCTTCTAGGTTTCGTAAAAAGGTGGTAGAATATCAATGTAAGTTTGGTTGCTTCTTGGCGGACGTGTGCTGATGGCCAGCGCCTGGCAATCAATCGCCGTCTCGTCAGGAAGAAGGATGTTTCAGCATGTGATGAAAAATTTGTTATAGAAAGATTGAAGAGTTATGGTGAGAGTACCCTAAGGCCCTACAGCTTATTTGCCTTACAGTGGACTCTGAGAACTTATAATTTATAAAGGAATATGTCATACCGCATTGTCGAATGCTCTCTAGATGTGGAGAAGCACTCAGATGCTCAGTTTATTTACAACCATATGTAAAATACATTGTTTATTATGTATAATTTGTATCAACAAGGGCTTGCTTCGGCTCAATGTTCAACAAGTTAAGCTTGTTTAATTATATTTCTACGTGGTTAATTTCTAAAGTTAGCTTGCTCAAATCTATCTAACAAACTGCTATTGACATCTGGTTATGCAAATTTACCAAAATATTTCGTATAAACAAATATTTGCTAACTTTGAATAAACTTTCCTAATTTGCCAATTGCTGCGAGCAGTTATCGTGTCTTCACTTTGTTTACTCCCCTTATTATATTAAAACGAAACTATTGATTTTATCTTCCATACAGATACTTTGTCACAAACTCTGTAAATTTTTAGCCAAAGCTCTAGGCAAAGTTTTGTTATATTTGCCTCGTTTGGCGTAATTATGGGAGCGGTAACTTCTCCAAGCCTGAGCGCTAGGGAACAACAACATGCCAAGTTTTGTTTAAAGTTCTATAAAATAAAACCTTTCTATAAATAGAAAATATGGTTTTTAAAGAATTTCTAGGTTTCAGGAGTATTATTCTTATTTTAATATTTGAAGTAGCTTAAATAAATAACTGACTGAAATGCTAGATTTAAATTTTCAGTTTATACGGGATGTTAGCGGGATGTCGGGCACAATTGAAGGGTGGAAAATCTAGAGAGCTTAATTGCCAAAAGCATATTTTTGTAGGTTAGCGAATTATAATTTTTGACACTTAGGCCCCTAGCTTTTTTACGGTTTTAAATTGGGCGGCCTAAGTACCATTTTAATATTATAGGGTATTTCAAACAATGGAATGTCAATAAAAGTAAAAAACTTTGTTTATCGAAAATTTTGCATAAAAAATACATTATTATGTATTAATACTGAAAAATAAGCAAAACACTTAAAATAAAAGAACAATCTAATCTAACTTGGAAGAGTTCTATAGAATTCCTTATATTCTCCTTTACCAAGATACGATATCATCTCCAATAAAGCTTCCCTTTTTTTCTCGGTTTATTACTGCTCCTTACGATTTTTGCAGAAATGCTTCTTCTTTCAAGAATTGATATGTCTTTCCTTTTTAAATATTTTAAATTTATTTCATTTTCGAATATGCTATTTGAAGTTTTAATTTCAATATATCCTTTCCGTAAAAGAATTTTCGGAGCTTTAGAAATATTCATATTTTTGGTATTTATAAGTTCTGAATTTGCCCGACTAAATCGATATCTACAACTTCAAAAAGATTATGGTATCTCGCAGTTTTTATAATATCGTGTAATTCTGAGGGGATAAAAGCTTTTGTATTTCGATTTCTTTTGTCTATTGCAGCGAAATACCTGTCGCAGTTAAGAAAACTGTGCCCACTTACAAGAAATTTTTGAATTATATCTTAAATTGACTGCGATTAATCAGATGAGATGAAATGTATTAGATTTATTGCTTACTACAAAAAGACAGTAGGCAATTTCGTCACCACCTCTGGAAGCTGTGGCCTCGAGCTACATATGTAAGCCTTATTAATATTACTAATGTGCACAGCCAGTGTTGTAGCACGAGAGCTGTCTTTTGTAAAACATGTCACTATGGGTTAGTGTTGGAACAAACATAACCTGTTTTAGATCTATGGAAATGTCAGTAAACTGAGTAGATGGCAAGGTAAAATTAGAAGTATAATTTTGCATATCTTCAAGAACAGCCTTGTATTTACGATGATGCAAATTCAATTTTACTTTGGCCTCAGAACTATCGAAGTTATTCATATTAATAGAACATACCAATAAATCACACATTTTGCAGGTGTCTGTTCTTGACCGATGAAACGATAGATTGGGAAACAGTCCTAAATATTTAACTATAATATTTATAGGTAAATATAGAATTCGGATGTGTGTCTCTGTATGCATGAAAAACTTTTTAATGTAAGATTTGAACTAAGGTATTGTTCAGACGACTGATTTTTTCCATAATGATTCTCTCCTGCTGGAATGGATTTTATGTGATTAATAAGAGCTGACTCATTCCTTTCAGTGAACTTTGCGTTCTGGTAATAAACTGAACATTGCCTTCTACTCTCAGCTGGCGTGTCATGGTGACCATTGGTAACTATTTGTCGACATCTAGTTCGGTCCTCCGTAAGCCCTGGATCCAGTTCATGTCACAAGGTGCGCAGGTCGGCAACGATCTTGTCTCTCCATCTCATTCGTGGTCTTCCTAAGGGTTTTTTTCCGACTGGATTTTCTTACCATACAAGTTTGGGATTTCTTTGTTCCATTTGTCGTTCTATATGACCTGCCCATCTGAGTCGCTGGAGTTGTATTTCTTGCACAATGTCGGGTAGGTTATAAAGTTCCTTGAGCTCACTATTTGTGCGGATTCGGTATTGCTGTGTCTGGGGATCCTTTATTGGTCTAAAGATTTTTCTAAGCAGTTTTCTTTTAAACCATCTCAGATTTTGTTCAATTGCCTTGGTTAGTGTCCAGCTTTTGCAACCATACATGACAACTAGTTTAATGATTGTTGTGTATATTTTTATTTTCAAATATGGGCTATGATTACTTCCGTTATGTTGTTTTTGGATGTTAGTGTTATTCTGAAGTATTTAAAACCTTTAATTCCTTCAAAACTATATTAACCTACGTTTTGCCCGATTTTATCTCTGTGCCTATATTTCATTTCCTTTTCGTTAATTTCTTTATTTTTTTGCCCCTTTTTCCATTCCATTCACTCTGGTAACGCTTTTACCGATCACATCAATATCATCTGCATATGTCAATAACAGATTAGGCCCACCCGCAGTGAACATTTGCAATTATATATTGGCTTCCCGGATGGCTTTTTCCAGGGCAATATTGAAAAGCAGTGGGGATAGTACATCACCCTGTCTGAGACCGTTGTTAACTGTGAAAGAGTCTGACAGATTATTTCCTAGTCGCACTCTACTGCTCGATCCCTCCACACACATTCTAATGAGCTCAACGGAACGGAGCTGGCAGGCACGTCAAACTGGTGAGAGGAGTTTGATTACGGGGAGTGACGCCCCCGCCATTCCGAGTTGCCATGGGATATGGCCCATCAAAACCCATCGTCCTCCCCCAGGCAGGAGAACACCAAAGAACAAAGTCTGGAACTGATCAATGACAGTTTGTGACAGGAGGGGCTGAATTGTATTGGCTGGCAGGAACGTCAAACTGGTGAGAGGAGTTTGATTACGGGGAGTGACGCCCCCGCCATTCCGGGTTGCCATGTGATATGGCGCATCAAATCCCATCGTCCTCCCCCAGGCTGGAGAACACCAAAGTACAAAGTCTGGAGCTGATCAATGACAGTTTGTGACAAGAGGGGCTGCATTGTATTGGCTGGCAGGAACGTCAAACTGGTGAGAGGAGTTTGATTACGGGGAGTGACGCCCCCGCCATTCCGAGTTGCCATGGGATATGGCGCATCAAATCCCATCGTTCTCCCCGAGGCTGGAGAACACCAAAGTACAAAGTCTGGAGCTGATCAATTACAGTTTATGACAAGAGGGGCTGCATTGTATTGGCTGGCAGGAACGTCAAACTGGTGAGAGGACTTTGATTACAGGTAGTGACGCCCCCGCCATTCCGAGTTGCCATGGGATATGGCACATCAAATCCCATCATCCTCCCCCAGGCTGGAGAACACCAAAGAACAAATTCTGGAGCTGATCAATGACAGTTTGTGACAAGAGAACTGCATTGTATTGGCTAGCAGGAACGTCAAACTGGTGAGAGGAGTTTGACTACGGGGTGTGACGCCCCCGCCATTCCGAGTTGCCATGGGATATGGCCCATTAAATCCCATCGTCCTGCTCCAGGCTGGAGAACACCAAAGTACAAAGTCTGGAGCTGATCACTGGGGAGTGATCCAACAAACCCCATTTTTACCCCTGTCAGACTAGGGACCGCCAAAGTAATGAGTCTGAGGCCGATTCTTCGAGTGGAAGCGGCCCTTGGTGGTAGATGCATATGCCTACTCGCATCGTCCGGTGAAAGACCAACCCACCAGAATTGGGAAGCGCTAAGTGGTTTTTCCAAATCACGTTCCGCTTCCGCGCTGGTGGTCCCGGATTCCACAGTAGGAATATATGGACGTGATGGTGCTTCCAGGATCAAAATATTCCGGAAGTAAACTCCCCGGCCATTCGGATCTCCGGGCGCTGGGTGGCCCTGGGAGCCCTTCATTCCGCATTTCACAGACAGCAAAGATACCGAACCAATTTAGAATAGATTTCTGCAACATAAGAGGCCTAAATACAAACATAAATTCGATACACCAACATCTACAAGCAAATAGACCACACATATTAGCCCTTACAGAAACACAAGTATGTTCTACAACAACAACAGTGAACTACCTCTATCCTGGTTACGACTTACATACCCGATTTAGATATAAGTTCGGAATATGCCTTTTTGTCCGAAGCGACCTTTCATGTCACCGCGAGGAAACACTCGAATTGAACAACCTTGACGTCATGTGTCTCAAGTTCACCGCCAAGGGGTTAACCAAGTTTATATGTTGTCTCTATCGCCCTCCGAGCGATAGAGCCTACCAAAGCTTTTTCTCAACACTAACTACCACTTTTGACTCAATACAGGTCGATCACCCCAGTTCAGAAATAATCGTTCTGGGAGACTTTAATGCCCACAACACCAACTGGCTCAAACATCACAACAAGACCGACAACGAAGGTAGAGAAGCTTGCCATCAGCTGCGGGCTTACTCAACTTGTTGACGAACCAACTCGAATCTCAGAGAGGGGCGAGTTCGCCGCCCTCCTGGATCTTTTTCTGACCATCAATCCTGACCAGTACAAGGTTACAGTTGGTCCGCCATTAGGTACCTCCGACCACAAACTTATTACAACGGTTTGTGAATTGCCACCCATACAGAAGGATCCACCATTGCCTCGCAAAATCTGGCATCACAATTCTGCAAACTGGGACGATCTAAGGCAGTTCTACCTAGATTTTCCTTGGCTCGACGTCTGCTTTGCCACTGACCACCCTTCAGTCTGCTCCGAAGAGATCATGCAAGTAATCTCCTCAGGAATGGAAGCATACATCCCAAATTCCATCAAGCTACCATCAAAAAGAAAGCCCTGGTTCGTCAAAAGATGCGAAAGAGCTGTAGGAAGGAAACAGCAAGCCTATAAGTACTGGCAGCAAAATCAGACCGCTGAAAATCGCAATTATTTTATCGAAGCGAGAAACGAGTGCAAGCGTGTGATCGACCAAACTAAGGACAAACACAATCAAAGGATCAGGAATAAACTTTTGCAATGCCCCAGTGGCTCCAGGAATTTCTGGTCGGTAGCAAAGGCAGTAAGTAACAACTTTACAAAAACGTCTCTCCCACCTTTGACGGACGAACGTGGCATCACGGCGACTACAGCCAAGGAAAAAGCAAACATGTTCGCCAAAATGTTTTCATCGCACTCTACCTTAGACGTGCCCCAAGGCAAGACTCTCCCCACTATACCGAACATCAACACTACCATGGCAGAAGTCAAGTTTTCTCACCGTGATATTCGCAAAATCCTTAAAGAACTAGATACGCAAAAGGCATCAGGACCGGACGGAATACCTGCCATCGTGCTAAAGAACTGCGCCAACGAACTAACACACGTTTTTTCCAGGCTTTTTTCTCCTTCTTACAGAAAAGGGATTTACCCATCCTCTTGGAAAGTCGCTAGAGTGCAACCTGTTCCAAAAAAAGGCAAGAAAACCACGCCCTCAAACTATCGCCCAATTGCCTTGCTTCCAATAGTCTCCAAAGTCATGGAACGTGTAGTCAACCAGCAACTACTCAAGTACCTCGAGAGCAACAGAATAATCAGCGATAATCAATACGGCTTTCGCAAAGAGAGATCGACAGGAGATATATTGGCCTATGTCACTCATATATGGGGTAGGGCAATTGAAAACTACGGAAAGTCTCGAGCGATTGCGTTGGATATTTCAAAGGCATTCGACAGAGTCCGGCATGACGGACTGCTCAACAAACTGCCGTCCTTGGGACTGCCCGCCTCTCTCTGCAGCTGGCTGGCCAGTTTCCTTAAGAACCGATCCCTACACGTTGCAGTCGATGGACACATCTCGGACACATTCACCATGAACGCGGGCGTGCCTCAAGGCGCAATACTTTCACCAACTCTGTTCCTCATCTATATTAATGACCTGCTGATCGAAAGGAATAATCCTGTTTACAGTTTTGCAGATGACAATACCCTTGTCTCCCACTTTAGATCAGAAAAACCCTTACCAGCGACTGAGACTCATCACCGCAGACAGGAGCAGATTACAGCAATTAATCAAGACCTGGAGAAAGTTCAAACTTGGGGCGACCGAAATTTGGTCCAATTCAATGCAGCAAAGACCCAAGCAGCAACGTTTACTAAGAGAGCCAATACAGCGGGCCCTGACATCATTATGGCAGGATCGACCATTCCTTCATCCTCGTCAATCGGGCTGCTGGGTGTCTCGGTCAACAGCAATATGTCATGGCATGACCATGTTGCTAACATCGCAAAATCAGCCTCCCAGAAGCTTGGTGCGCTATTTCGCAACAAAAAACTCTATACACCGCAGCAGTTGCTCTTGCTGTACAAAGCGCAAATAAGACCGTGCTTAGAGTATTGCTCACATATCTGGGGTGCCGCACCAAAGCATACCCTAAAGCTGCTGGATTCCATTCAGAAGAGGGCTGTGCGTCTCGTCGGCGATCCGGAGTTGACCCGGAATCTGGATATTCTGGAACATCGCAGACATGTGGCCGAGATGTCTCTGTTTTACAGATACTTTCACGGGAGATGTTCTCAGGATTTGGCCCGCATAATCCCGCCCCTGGCAACTCCTGTCAGATAGTCCCGACAGTCGGCAGGAGCGCACCAGTTCGTCGTACAACTAGAAACACCTAGAGCATCGCTTTACCAGAACTCCTTTGTCTGGTGCACTGCATCACTGTGGAACTCACTTCCAGGACATTTGTTTCCCACTAATTACAACCTAAAAATATTCAAGAACCGTGTCAATCAACATCTTCGCACACACACCGTTCGTCACCGAGCGCCATAGGATCTTCCTTTAGTGTGTGTGCCACTGCCATAAAAAAAAACAGCTTCTTGGGAATAGGAATCTCCATCATAGCGTGACACAGTACTGTCCTTATAATACTTTTAAGTAAGGCATACTATCCTGCTTAAAATCTAGGAACAGGTTGTGCAGGTTCCTGTTGAATTCCCATGATTTCTCCAACAATTGCATTATTGTGAAAATCTGGTCGGAGGTGGATATCGATTTTCTGAACCCACTTTAGTATTCCCAATACTATTTTCGACGAATGGTGTTAGCCGTTCTGGCAGGATATTGACCAGTATTTTATATGCGGTGTTGACAAGCGAAATGCCTCTATAGTTGCCGCGATTCATTTTATCGTCTTTTTTCTGTAACGGTATTATTATACTTTTTGACCATTCCTTAGGCATATAATCATCGTTCCAGATTTCAATTAAAATGGCATGCAATTCATTATGGAGCGTCGCGCCTCCATGTGTCAGACAATCTGCTGCAATTTTGTCGCAGCCAGGTGTCTTTCTCTTCCTTAGTTTGTTTTCGAATGGGTTTGGTGACTTCTTCCATTGAGGGTTCACTGACCGAGAGGTAGGCAATGTGCTATACCTTAAGCTGTATATGTTCAGATTCTGTGATATTCAGGAGTTTCTTAAAATAGCCTCTCCAGGTTTTGAACATTTTGTCCCCTTTGGCGTTGGTTGTAAGAGTACCATCGTCTTTCTTCAGGTAGTTGACAGTTTTAGGCTGCAATCCCTTTTATAATGTCTGATATTTCCCTCTAAAACTTTCTTGACCTGTCTCTATATTTTCGAGGCGTTTTTCCTCATGTTCCTCTTTATCCTTCGGATTGCTTAAAGTGTCTCTTATTTTCATCGTTGGGTTCCCTCAGCATTGTCATTCTCGCCTCGCTTCTCGCCGACGCCGACGCCAAGCTCTGGCAATCTTCATCATTGTTTCTTCTTGCTTCTGGGTATATTCCATGTACCAATATTCATTGTCCGTTGTCGTTGCTTGAGTTGTCTTAGTGGCTTCGTCCTAGTCCGAGGCAATAGTCTTGGTTTTATAACGTGTCGGTTTTTTTCAAGGTGGGGTTCTTGGCCCCACCCTGTAAACCTCCATATAGCGATTAAATATAGTAATATTCCTAAAGGAAAACTGAATAACATTGTTTCAATGGGTTTGCATAAATATCTAATATGTTTTAAGCCACCCAATTTTTCACCACTAAATAGAAAATAATTAAGAAACTCTTAAATTTTGTTATGCATGTGAATATAAACAATTAATTAAGCAATATTTTTGGTACCTTCTTTTATAGTAAGTATAAGCTTTTAAAACAAAAAGTAAATATTATGTAAAATGGCAGTTCTTAAATCACATTGATGTAATAATACTACTCTTCTTATATGTCAAAAATTTTACAGGGAAATCGCATCTCTAGGAAGGAATAATTTCTAGTGATTATTATAGGAACAAATCAAAGTAGAAATATCTTATTACTCAGAAGAAAAAACGATTTTTTTTGATACTATATTCTCAAAATCATTCATGCATCATTACTTTCAACAAAGTGTTAATGCTAGAATATGGTAGGAATAATTATAATAAAGGGAACTAATATTTTCAATTCATTGCTATTGCAATTTCGTTCAACTCTTTTTAGTCCATTTAGGTTAAGAATATAAAAAAAGCATTAACTCTAATTGAACTATACGCGTCTTTAAACTCACCCTGACAAGATTTTATCCTAAATAGAATCCTAAACTAGTTATTAACGCGAAAATGTGATGCATATAGTATAAATTCTGTTACGGCATTTATACGAAAATATGTAATATATTGACCTTCGATAAAAAGAAAGCAAATATATTTTCGCTGGTATGCTACAAGATGTATTGGCTCGTCTTCATGCTGAAAAATATGTTATACGATGTCACTTTTTCGATTCAATAGAGATTTGGCATAGAAATAAGCTTCGCTTGTGAAAGAGGAATTTATGCAATTTAATAACAGTTATCGAGCTTCATTTCTGAAGCAATCTTATGATGACATATAACTCAGCGATTTACTTTTTAACTTGTAAATATTTCAATGTTATATCAAATGTGCTAAAGATTTTCCGGAGGTTCCAAAACTATTCGTAAATATTCTTTGTTTCAAAATAATAGTTATTTTTGTTACAAGTACCTAAAATAAAGTTTTTTTATCCTATCGGACGAAAAACGACACCTTCCGATGTGTTTTCTCACCGCAAAAGTCATGATTCCAGTATATTGTATTCGTTGCTTGGCAACATGCAAGAACTGTACAAGAATAGAAAATAACTGTCCGGGAACATAACATTCCCGTCCTAGGCCGGGAATGTAACATTTCTGTCATATTCAAACGCCTTGTTTGTCAGATCTGACGAACATTTAGCTGTAGTTCCTGTAGCTACGTAATAAACTTCAAGCTCGCTCGATTCAAAACTTGATATTATGTTGAGTTTAAATTTAAAACATCGTTTTTATTTAGAGTAACATTTGGCTCTATTTATATAAGTACATATTCTAATTAATTTCGATCGGATAAAAAATAGTATGTGCAACTCGTAGGAAAAGCACATTCCTGGACTTCTGTGTTGCTGGCCTCGGCTGCGCCTCGTCCAGCAACTACCACAGTCGTCCAGGAATGTTTTGCTTTTCCTCCTAGTTACACAATATACTATTCTGGACGAATCATTCTGACCAAACCAGATGAGTCCTGAAAAACTTCATTTAGGTACGTGTGACCAACACTATCTTTTGTCATACGCTCCCAAAATTTTGTTATACGCTTTTTACAATTCTTCAGAACGCTTAAATTTGCAAATTTACCATAATTTTTTAAATCATAATGTTCGAAAAAGTAAGCTTAGAAATTGATATCGTAGCAACTATTTGACAATTTTGTCATGTCATCCGAAATTTGACATTTAGACATATTCAGGAATTTTGGAGTAGTCCGTAAAGGTTGCCATGACGACTTTTAGCGACTAGGCCAAAAAAAAAGCATTTTACGGACTTAAATGAGTCCTTAAAATAGCTATTTTTGGAAACGTATGACAAAATAGTATATTATTTTATATGGAGGAAAAGTAACTTTTCCTCCGAATAAAATATGCTGTTTTTTCTTCAAATGTCAACAAATTAATGCAAACACATCTCTTCTTAATAGTAATAATATCTAACTATTATTAAAGAAAAGTGGGTTCGCAAGGCGACTTAGACCTGTGTCGGTGAATAGGCACAGGTTGTTGCTATAGAAATGTAACATAAAACTGTCAGTGGACACTGTCAACAAAATTATTTTTTTAAGATTGCGTCTCCGATTGCGTTTTAATTCCGTATTGATAAGCAGTTATTGAGTAAGTTCGATTAAATAATAACCAATTTGTTCCTAAATTAGTGATTTTTAGAAATGCAGTGCACAAATTGAGTGATAAATACAAATTGTAGTTAAATAAATCATGAGTTGTTGACGCTTATTTTGTTGTCTGTTTGTATTGTATCTATGTTGCTATGACAACACTTTTACCTCCGCCGGCGGAAAAGTGAAAAGTAAAGCTCCGGCGGAGGAAAAACGAAACTTCACGGCCGCCTACACAGTGGAGTAATGACGGATTTACTGACGTTTGAAGAAAATAGTATATTATTTTATATGGAGGAAAAGTAATACTTTTCATGGCGCGCTCGTGTTTAACAGCCGAACGGAGTGAGGCTGGTAATAGAGAGCAAGCCATGAAAAGTAACTTTTCCTCCAAATAAAATATGCTGTTTTTTTCTTCAAATGTCGACAAATTAATGCAAAAAGTCTCTTTTTAATAGTAATAATAATTATTATTAAAGATAAGTGGGTTCGCAAGGCGGCTTAGACCGGTGCGGTGTCGGTGAATAGGCTCAGGTTGTTGCTATAGTAATGTAACATAAAGCTGTCAGTGGACACTGTCAACAATAATTATATTTTTAAAATTGCGTCTTCGATTGCGTTTTAATTCCGTATTGATAAGCAGTTATTGAATAAGTTCGATTAAATAATAACCAATTTATTCCTAAATTAGTGATTTTTAGAAATGCAGTCATACATTGAGTGATAAATACAAATTTTAGTTTAATAACTCTTCAGTTGTTGACGCTTATTTTGATGTTTGTTTGTATTGTATCTATGTTGCTATGATAACACTTTTACCTCCGCCGGCGGAAAAGTGAAAAGTAAAGCTCCGGCGGAGGAAAAACGAAACTTCACTGCCGCCTACACCGTCGAGTAATGACGGATTTACTGACGTTTGAAGAAAAAATATATTATTTTATTGACAGCGTATCTTCTATATGAGTCTACACTATTTATAATTAAAAAGTGCAAAATTTAAATCCAAATTAAATTTTGTATGTTCGCTATAATGATCTTCCTATAATGAAATGCATTTTTAGTAATACAGCACCAGCCAGGATATTTGTTTCGTTAGCAAGCGTATTTTTAGATTTTTTATTTAGCCTACCGAAACTTCGGAGATGAGATGGTATTTGCGAAAAAATACAGCGCTTTTGAAGTGTAGGTTATTTATTATGTGTGGAACAAGCTTATAGATTTTAAAATAAAAAAAAAATCAATTATATTATGGCAATACTAGTTATTCGCCAACTGTGTACTACTTTTCATAACCATACATTTTTTTTTAATAAATGATGATCGTTTGGAGACTCGTTTCTTTTTTTCTTTTGGTTATTCTCAGGAGTGAGTTGTTTAACTTATTAATGGTATTTTTTTTGTGGGCGCCAGAGTTCCTAGTGACAATGCGAACCGAATATGAATACTTACATATAAATAAAGATAAAGATAAATATATCAGAAATCGCAATGTCCCGCAGACCTCTATCCTGCGATTAATTAAAGAGGTAAGTTTTAAAACAATCAATATATTCATTATATAAGTAAATGAGAATACAAATATGATCTATGAAATTATTTGAAATAAAGTTTATCTGATGAATAAATTGACTTAGTAATGAAAATTAAAATTATGTGGAAAAATTAAAAAGGAGATATGAAATGTTACAATACAAGATTGGTCTTTACAATATATTTATCTTCTGATTAGCTAATACTTAGCTTCGTCCAATTATTCTGTAACCATGCGACCGTATTGGAACCTCTACTGGAACCGTTTCTGCCTGTTCCCAAATTAGTATCTGTTGGGTTTATCGAGGACTTATTTGGTTCACGAAGTATTGGTTCCTTCAGAGTGGTTCAGTACAGCAAGTGGATGAACACCTGCTGCTTGACAAGCAAGATGTTCTCTTCAACCAATCATGACATGAAATAGGAAATAAACTAATCTTAGACCAATGTATATCGTTAATTAAATAAAACGCGAGGAAATATCATGTGAACATCAGTGACAATGTTAAACATATGACGAAGCAATCTACAAATTAAAAATTTACTGGCAAAAGCAGATACCTACAACCAGAAACTCAAATTACTATGTTGGGTTGAGCAGAGAATGAGCAAAAATTATAAATAACTACTGTTACTCAAGATTTCCCTTTTTTAACTTTAAAATATAAAATTCAAAAGAAAATGATTCAAATATAAAATTCAAAAGAAAATAATGGAATGTCGTTCCAATTCAGTGACTCTCGGTACATTTAAATAAAAGGTAACTTTAAATTTGATAATAAATACAGAAAAAGAGGTACAACGTCTAACAATGAGTCTTATGACTCAAAGTAAGTAATTACTATTACTTTTATTTAGGCCCTTGGCACATAAACGAAAACTGAGCGCAATAGCGCCTCAATTCAATTAAAGATAGGATAATATAATCACTATCTCGCATCCGAGATAGAAATTTAGGTAAAAGATAAACCAGATAAATTTACATATGTGAGATTAACCTCTCATAAATGCAAAATAATGTCGGTACATCAGGATTGAGACTAGACAGGGTAAGTGCTAATAGTTATATTATGCTTGATGTAACAAATAAATTGAAAATTTAATTAAATGAACTTGAAAAGAAAAAAGAATGTAAACTAGCAATACTATGAAGGAAAATTCGGAGAAATTCTACTGAAAATTCAATTTACTACCTTTCCAGAAATATATAGAATTTACTCCGAGAATTAACCCAAATAATACTGGTCAATTTGAATGAAAATATGCAAAAAATTTACGTGACCACTGAACGATAAAATAATCACGATCTCCCTAAATATAGACTTAGCCTCTTCCAAATTGCATGAATTTGATTAATGAAAACCGCAAATATTCACCATTAAATCGGTAATATTACCCAAAAGGTCATGACAATAATTAAAAAATATTGAAGATGCAAGCTAATTTAAACGAGAATATAAAAATGCTAAATTCTTGCTTGAGTAAAATAATACTAAGCGAATCATAAACAAATATTAATTATGTATTTAAAAGTGAAAGAATTAGTTAAAAATATTGCAAGATGAATTAAATATTTTTAGATTAACAAATCAGCACGCAACCGGTCGACGTCTCAACACAAGATATTCATCCCGTTTTCAAAATTCAAGACGTTGGACCAAATTATGTTTGCCGATGATTTATTGGCTGATTTATAACATGTGATCAACACTAGAAACCACGTAGCGCAAAGTCATAAAAATAATCCAAATTAAATATAGTAATCTATAGTAAAATAAATTCACGAATTGTAGGTACTAAATAGAGTACTAGCGCTCTTTAAATCGCTAACCACACGAAATAAACCCATTCGCGAATAGATGTCACTGGCGACTTAAATATTAAATATCGAGAATAATTTGCAATTGAATGTTAAATTTAGTGTAGCGGAATAAGCATTTATTCTGTTACAAATATGCAGTCATGATGAGGTCTAAATTAGTAATGTCTTCGAACTACACTCTCTTAAGTGACCATGCTTTACAAAAATATTCGTACTCTTTAATAATTTTATCTTAAAATCAGTTCTCTAGTACATATTTGGCATGTTATGATTCTTTTACTTTTATAAATAAAAGAGATGAAATAGCTTAATTTATTCTCAAATAACCACAAACACACCCAATATGATCAACCACGTATTTAGTCGCAATTAATATTTAAAAATCAACTTATATATTATTAGGCGGCGTCCACGCGTGCTACTCAACATTGTTATCAAAAATCTTATTGAAGATGATGCCGAAATTTTGCTGAAAAGCAGCCAGTTACTTGTTATTTTAACAAGTTATTTGTTACCAGTCGGTAAGTCCTAAAAACCAAGGAATGTTGGAAAAAATATATTAGCAAAATGTTGCGGTTGGTTCATATATACGCTTTTGTGTTTGTTTGTTTGGAAGTTTGTTTATTTTGTATGCAATTGATGGACACATCTCAGACCAGTTCACCATAAATGCGGGAGTACTTCAGGGCGCAATACGTTCACCAACTCTGTTTCTCATCTATATCAATGACCTGCTAACCGAAATTAAAAATCCTGTTTACAGTTGTCTCTCAATTTACATCAGAAAAACCTTTAACAGCGAGTGAGACTTCTTATTGCAGACAGGAGCAGATTGCAACAATAAGTCAAGATCTGAAAAAAGTTCGAACTTGGGGCGACAAGAATTTGGCCTGATGTAATGCTGCAAAAACCCAAGTCAGCCACGTTAACCAAGAATGTCATTACGGCGTACCCTGACATGATTATGGCATGATCGACAATTGATTCATTCTCGTCAATTGGACTATTGCGTGTCGCGGTCAACACCAATATGTCCTCGTATGATCACGTTGCTGACATAGCAAAGTCAGCCTGGTGCACTATTTCGCAACAAAAACTATATCCGCTGCAGCAGCTACTCTTGCTATATAAAGCGCAAATAAGACCGTGCTTAGAGTATTGCTCACACATCTGGGGTGTCGCTCCTAAGAATACCCTAAAGCGGCTGGATTTCATTCAGAAGAGTGCTGCGCGTCTCGTCGGCGACCCGGAGTTGAACAGGGATCTGGATAGTGTGGAAAAATGCAGACATGTGGCCGAGATTTCCCTGTTTTATAGATATTTTCACGATAGATGTTCCCAGGATTTGGCCCGCATCATCACGCCCCCAGCAGCACCTGTGAAACAGTCACGACAGATGGCTAGGGCACACCCGTTCGTCGTACAACTGGAAACACCTAGAATGTCGCCTTAGAAGAACTCCTTGGTTTGGCGCACTGCATCACTGTGGAACTCACTTCCAGGATATCTGTTTTCCCCTAATTACAACCCATATCTGATAGTGTTGAGCGCAAATAGCTTTATTGAGGTTATATCAGATTGTTATGATACCATGGATGTGCTGGACGAGCAGAAAACAAGTGGTTCTAAGATCCGTGTGTGACATAAACTTATTCCTTATTCCGTTTCATGGGTCGAAATAGATATACAATTTGCGTAAGTACCTAATTTAAAAAATCGCTTGTGAATAAATACTACAATTTGCTAGCTACAATACACTAGAAAGTTAACTTGTTTCACTGTGATAACTAACAACTGCCGAAATAAATCCACTTTTGCAATCTTTTGTTTTCAGCCTTGGTGTTGCCATATGGTATCTACTAGCATCATATATGACTTTTTTTTCTAGAGGGTATTTGACTCTAAAACAAGCTTTAAACACCGTCGATGAAGATGACGTCAATATTAGAAATATTAACATTGAGCCCCCAGATACTGGAATCCTCACAGATGAAGATTCTGGTACGGAAGATGAGGAGGAGCTAGGAAATAGCTAGAAGTATGGCAAAGTGGTAGACAAAATGGAGGATAAAGGCCAAGGAAGAAGATCAGAAGAAGTCAAAGTATATGTTTTTGATGAAGCAGAAAGAAAAGGTGAACCAACACAAGGAGATATTCAAGCAATGGATATCGCTGAAGAAGAAAGCGGATGTTCTACACACGACAGAGAAACTCCACGTAACGTAGAAAAATTGACTAAGGCTTCTTGGACCAGATAAAGGGTGATTTAGCTTACAATCACACAAATTTTCCCCAGAATAGAGTTACGAACAATAAAAAACTTTAACGCCGGTAGAGATGTTTGAGTTTTTTTTTGACGACTATATAATTAGCCATATCCTGAGCGAGTCTATGAGTTACGCTCTTTAGAAAAACTTTACCGATCCACTAATATCCGCAGGAGAAATTTGATGTTTTCCTGCGATTTTGGCTTCCAGGGAAAAAGTTTTACTGGGATGCGGAGGGCGTCATGGAGAATAAGATGGTAATGAGTGTCATGCGAAGATATCGATTTTTTACAATTTGGCGTTTCTTTCATCTTGCAAATAATGAAACTATCGATCATAGCGGCAAATATTACTGTTCGCCGATAGTTGGCAAAAGAAATTCGTACAATATTACGTTCCGGAATGCGAATTGAACTATGACGAGTCCATGGTCAAATATTCTGGTCGTCACTCTTGTAAACAATTCATCAGAGAGAAGCCGATTTGTTTTGGTGACAAGGTGTAGTGTATCTAAAATAAAAATATTTAAAATAATTTTAAAAGATACGAAAAATCTGCACACCACGCTTGAAGAAGGAATTAAGGCCAGAAAATAAAATGTTTGGATATAAATATGTGATGGGCTCTATCTTTTCATTATTAAGAAACAAAATAATGTAAGATAATGTATTTTAATAGTTTCCCTGCCATGGCAGTGTTCCTTCATTTAAACTAACATGTCCATAGAACTCAGTCCTTATTATTGAGAATATATATATATATTTTTTTATTAAAAGTGGTGGAGTATAACTATACATCTGGATGTATAACTGTTTCGTAGAAAATTGTGCAAATAGAAAGAGATAAGCACAAGAAAGAAAATTTTCGCTCGTGGTAGTAGGTTGCCATCTCCTATCATTGGGTGGATCGCTATATTCGTAAATACTCCACCATCTAATATGAATCTTTAACATCTAACGTTTACGTAAATAAAACAATACCTGACATCAACAATAGCGAAAGGCACGATACTAAAGAATTCTTTATAGGTAATAAATGTACTTACGCTTCCAATATTATACGTTTCCCGTCCATAGAGCCACAGCAGTGTGAAATATTTCATATCTGACGGAATTCAGTTCCCATAATTTTCCACCGATCTTTGGATGCTGGCGTCAAAAATTCAAAGATTAATAAATTAAGATAAATTATAGCGATTGATTAATTGCATAAAAATTTAGTTTAAAAAATTGTGGTAAATCTACTTTTATACTAAATGCATGAAATAAATGGTAAATACAGAAAATAGCCTGATTATTAAATAATTCAAATTTGTTGTAAGTTAATAAAAAATATCTGTGGAAAAAAAAATGGTGGTAATGAAAATCGCAAAAAAATAATGATCATGAAAAACTGGATGCTCCAATGTGTCACAAACAGTAACAGAAAAATCTCGAGCGACCAAATGTAAGCATTGCTGTCGAACCTTATGCTATCATGAAGCAGCTGCAAAACAGGGCTCTGGAAAGAGATGAGTTTCCAGTGCAGATGTGACTTGCAGATTGAGGAAGATGGCTACATTGTGTCTCAAATACCATATGAACTAGGTACAGTTTGCGATTTGCAGAATTCATAATTTACAATAATCCAGCTCCAACAATGCATTTGCTCTTGGAACATTTCGAGGAAAATCCTGAAACGTCTAGTCCAAACGCCAGCCATGATGATCAAGATGACATTGGAAAAATGTTTTATGATTTAGATAATTAATGTCGGTTACTGTAATTATCTAAATCTTATTAAATACATTAAAATGTTCTTACCTTTAGATTTTCTCTTAAAATATTAATTAGTAAGCCACAGGCTTTCGGAACTATTTTGAAAATAACCTGTTTCGAGCCTAAACTGATACATCAAACTGTGGTAAAAGTCTCCTGAAGCTAAACACCTGGGAGTAATTAATAGCTAGTCGTTCTTGGACAGATATTGCGGCTCTAAATCAGGTGTTGATACTTAGTTTATCAAAATTTAAAAATCCGCACTTGGAAACTTTCGAAACTTTTGTCACATTGAATTTCGCTAGCGAAATAAAGTCGTTAGTTTTCAAGTCTTTTAAAAGATCACTACCAGAATACCTTTTTCTTCGCAAAATGGAACGTATACAAAATCTCCTTTTCTTATTTTTTTCCTCTGTGCAAGCTTAAGCTACAGAAGCTGTGGCCGCGAGTAAAACATACTGTTCGTCGGAGAGTGGAGTACAAAAATGTTGCTTGTTGCCTGCAATCTGAACTAATAAAGGCAACTTAAAATTTTTTAACAAGTTAAAGAAATGGAGTTCGGCAGCAATTTACTGTAACATGTTACGAAATGAGGACAGGCCTTTAGAACACACGTTTTGAAATATTCCATGTTTCCTTATTTCATCACATTTTGCTACCCGATTCGCTTTGCTTCAATTTTACCTGCGAACTCTTAATGATGTATTTCACTGACACTATAACAAGACCGTGAAAGCTGCCAGAGTTTCTGATTTATTTTAAACTAAAATTGGAACGCCATTAAAACTCAAGAAGTTTCTTAGGGTATTTTTCTATAGCATATTATACCTCAGTCAAATAAAGTAATAGTATATTATTTTATATGGAGGAAAAGTGATACTTTTCATGGCGCGCTTGTGTTTAACAGCCGAACGGAGTGGGGCTGGTAATAGAGAGCAAGCCATGAAAAGTAACTTTTCCTCCAAATAAAATATGCTGTTTTTTCATCAGATGTCGAAAAATTAATGCAAAAACATCTCTTTTTAATAGTAATAATAATAATTATTAAAGATGTGGGTTCGCAAAGCGGCTTAACCGGTGTCGGTGAATAGGCACAGGTTGTTGCTATAGTAATGTAACATAAAGCTGTCAGTGGACACTGTCAACAATAATTATTTTTTTAAAATTGCGTGTCCGATTGCGTTTTAATTCCGTATTGATAAGCAGTTATTGAGTAAGTTCGATTAAATAATAACCAATTTGTTCCTATATTAGTGATTTTTAGAAATGCAGTGGACAAATTGAGTGATAAATACAAATTTTGGTTTAATAAGTATCTATGTTGCTATGACAACACTTTTACCTCCGCCGGCGGAAAAGTGAAAAATAAAGCTCCGGCGGAGAAAAAACGAAATTTCACGGCCGCCTACACAGTCGAGTAATGACGGATTTACTGACGTTTGAAGAAAAACATTATTGTGTAAAGGTAAAAAATAGGAAGTAGACTGACACCCCGTAGAAAATGTAGGATGAGTTTTTCAAATTTTTCGATAATCTAAACTAAATAAAGAAATTAGTTTTCCATAATTCCTACAAATACAAGCCAATACGGTTTAACTGATATTGGTTAATAAACTAGGCTTTGAAGTGATTATGTGCCATTATTCGGGAGAGTGAATTTATTATCCCATAAAATGTTGGGTGTGGCGTTTATGAGGTTAATTGTGTCAGTTGCTGACATGTAAACTGTAAAATGTTGCATACATATACATCATTAAAGTTATAACTTGTGTCATGACTTACATTTTGTATGTTGGCAGCACTTAATTATTAATAGTCTATTTCACTCTATATAATTCTTCTTCACTTTCAAAATTTAAAATAAGAGTTATATATGCAGTTTTGTTTCTGAGCTTCCCGAATATATTAACGAAAAAAGAAATGAGCACAAAATATAGGAAATATGACCAAAAAATTGTATATAAAAAAATCTACGAATGGCTTGAAAATGCTTAAAGACATATTAATAACTCCTCTGAAAAACTAATGTGCTTTAAGATGTGGGTATAGTATGTTTTATCATCATCATCATTATCATCAATGTTTATACCAGTAAATAAATCCGCCTTTAAGGCATTTGCACGATATTTGAAATTTTAGAGATGGTTTTTATTCTTTGGCCAATTAAAGATATGACACTTCTAACCGATTTAATTTTTTTAATGAAAATATGTGGCAGGCACTGTTTAAAATTTTATTACTGAAAATAAATCACGAAAAGTACTAAACTTTAAAGTAAAAATAAGTAGTAATTTAATCGAAATTAGTGAAATATTCAAATTCATGCAATAGGAGAGAATAATAGTGCTGCCACACTCTTTCTCTATTTAATAGCAGAGAGTAAGATTATAGTTGATATAGAATAATATTAAAATAATATGATAACAAAAAAAGATCAAATTCAAGACCAGTAAACAGAAATTAGTTATATGAGAAGAGGCAGTTGAGGAGAGTGTGCAAATTCTGCTGCACAGTGAGAGATAGGTTCGGTTAATGACGCCAACAGCTCTCTATCATTTGAATTGCAAACTGCCCATGATGTCCTAGGTACCAGTTCTCAATAACTAAATAAAATGTATGAATAAGTTTGTAAGTGTACTAGACAACAAACTAAAATTTTAGAACAATGTCCACGTTTATTGATAATGTTGTTAATAAGTATAAAAGATCAGGTGTCTTGCTATTTAAAAAGTTAAATATACTGTGAAAGCTAACATACACACAAAACTAATTTAGTCGATGATTATAAAGTAATTATTTTTCAATAAATCTATACAATTTAAATGATAAAAAGCAAAAAGAAATAGAACACTTCACTAATAACCGCGCCGAGATCAATTTTCCAACATAATACTGAATTTTACTAAAGTTATCAAGTATCCAATGTTCAATTAAGAAATGCAATGAATCAATTCAGAAAGTGAAGGTAATAATTATGAAATCAGTACAATGAAAATCAATTAACAAATTAATCAACGAAGTAAGTCGCCAACCATTAATCAAATAATATAAAATTAATTAAATTAAATTATCAACAAATTAATTAGTGAAGTAACTCACCAACTATTAATCAAATAGTATAAAGTTAATTCAATGAAATTAATTAACAAATTAATTGGTGAAGTAAGCTACCAACTATTAATCAAACAAAATCAGCTTGCCTTACTGACAAGTAAGCCTAACAAAAATTCAATATAGTAAGGTAGGTTTAGGCAATAAGGTAAATAAAGTGGAATCAAATTAAAAATAAGTAAAAACCACAAAATAACGTATGTAAAGCCCGAGCAAGCAGCCTATATTAAATATCAGTAGAGAGCTATTATATTCAATTGAGTGTAACAGTCCGATTTTGCCAGTGTCAAATATTTTTAAAATTTCATTTATATGCCGCATTTAGGAAAAAAGATGCTGTATTTTGCACTCATCGGTTTTTTAATTCTAAATTTATTGATTCGTTTTGCTAAAAATTTGTTTGAAATTGCCGCCTTTCTTAATGTAAATTAACTATATTCTAAGTATGGGTTAAAGATATATTTGTATTAGCATTTATAACACGTTGTGACTATGTTTATTTAAGTTGATAAGCGAAGCACATTGTTATTAGGATAGCTTGGCTTCATGTATATTACACTACTATAGAACGGCCAGCGAACCGATTTATATTTTTAAGAATTCTATTAATAAAACTTGCATTTCAATGCCTTCATTGTGGCTTCCGCCGTCATGTTACCCTCATAATAAACGAGAACTAAGTCGTTTGTTATCTTAGAATTATTCCTTGTATCGAACCACTCGGCATGTTTCAGCCCATCACTATTTGCAGATTTCACGTAGCGTTTGATCTCGTAGAAGGAGAAAGGCAAATTGACGTAAACCAATCGAGAGTCCTTCTAAGATCACCTTTCAAGGCGAGAAGAAGATTTGCCGTGAGTGCAGTCTCAGAGACTTCACATTTAGTTTGTGATTTAATTCCGCCCATTTATTGGGGATATACTGTGGAATCTCTTGGTGTTTTGACACGACCGATTCTCGGGATCTACATACTGTACTAAGTAAGCGTTTTCTCTGGAATTATTTTTCCCCTATTGTTTGTGAAGTATGCGGACGACGCCATGGCGCTAATGGACTTTTTCCTTATTTCTAGCGGCTTTCCACGTTCGTCGTATAAGACCGAGACCGTCGAATTTCCCATAACCCTCACACACGATCGAGGTAATTATTGCTACAGTTTTTTCCCTAAATTAATGATTTAATTGCTCTATCTGTGTTAACCCTTTTTGTGCATAGTCCGCCATTTGCTTTGTTATCTCATCTACTCCATTTTATCAAATCCGAATTTTTATTTTAATGTAACTTTAATTTTGATCGTATGGGAAAGTTTATATTTTCTTTTAGGGGTGATTCATACCTATCTTTGTTATATTCAAGTTGTCTGTACCTTAGTATCTCTTTTATTTGCTGATGGTAATTGCAAGTCCATGCTTTTTTTCTGGGGGAATTTGTTTTATAAAGAAGATATATTTATGCAAGGGGGGGGGGGCAATGATTTTTTATTAAAGTAAGGGGGATGTGTCTAATGCGCACTGGGTTATTTCAGGGATTTACCAGCAGGCTACCACCTTTTACCAGCAAGCTACCATCTTTTACTACCAAGCTACCACCTTTGCTACCAGGCTACAAGTTTTACTAGTGGGCCACAACTTCAATTAGTGGGCCACAGTTCAATTATCAGCCAAACTTGACACCGAGCTATCGAGTCATCGGCTCGTTTTCCCCGGGGCCATCGAGTGGCAGTACCTGAGGTATCTATAGGTGCCCGGCGCCTCCACCAGTGTTCGACGACCGGATTTGGGTATCGGACAGAAGCTTTATCTTTCATGACTCCGTTTGTTTATCCGTTTAATATAATCGCTCCTTCATTTAATATCAATCAAACATTGACCGCCAAGCTCTGAGATAGCTCATTATTATTCATTTATTCACTGGTTTATCGGAACAGTTAATCTAATTGCTCTGAATTTTCTCTTTTTAATATAAGTCAAGCATTGACCGGCTTTAAAACAACTAAATTATCACTGTTAGAAAAGACGCCTAAACTATCTAACACATATTGTCTACGGATAATGATATATGTATATAATTGGGAATCATCCGCGTATTGTTGTATTTTTGAATATTTTATGCATTCATGCATATTAGGGACATAAAGGGAAGATAATAGTGGACCCAAGACTGAGCCCTGAGTCATACCTGTGGTTATCGGCAAATACCCGGACCTCACCAACTAATTCAACGCAATATGATCCGTGTCTAAGATATTAGGCGAAGAACTAGACATACCCTTCGGAAAGACCCTAATAGTGAGGCTCAGCTAATAGTAAATTATGGCTTAGTTAAAGTATCAAAGGCCTTACTAAAGTCCAACAGAGCTAGGCATGTGATTTATTTTTTATCCTCACTATATCAAATTTGATTTAAAATATTAACTAAAAACACTTTGGTGATTAGTAGAATTATAAAATTAATTTTGTCATCTACATAGAATCAATTGCTTGAGTGCAAGACGGAAAATAAAGATTCATTAGCGTCACATAAATCGTTTGGTATCATATCTGCTTTGCTACGCGTTAAATTTAATTCGTTTGCATTTATCCAAAAACTATTTAAAATATGAGATTTCTGCTCTCTAATAATGGCTTGCTTGTTATAATTTCAAAGTTTCCTTTAGTACTGACAATAAACTGCTGTTTTAATTTTCAAATATTTTCGATACGCTTTATGTCTTAGACGCCTCATGTATTTAATATTATCCGTAATCCACGGAGTGAGGTTCTTTTCTTTGACTTTACTTCGACTTAATGGCGCATGTTTGTTCATTAAATATAATATGTTTACATTGTGCAAATAACCCTGATAATAAAAATTCCCAGGACTAAGCCAAGTCCGCCGTAAATTGCGCAAGGGCTTTTGCACCATCACGTACAAAATATACATTATGAATAATAATTATAATTGTAGTAGTATAAGAAATTATAATATACCACCAGTGGATATACCTATTCCTTTTCGTGGTTGGCAAACATGCGAACCCTAAATCTGTTTCCCATGTTAGTATGTCACGCGCTTTCAAATCCATATTGCGTCTATTTACAATGAGTCATCGACGGACTTACGGTCCCTGCTCAGAGACCCAAGTTCTTTCGACGAATCCAAATCTGATAATTTCAGAGAAACTTTTGAATTAGATTATGTGATTAAGTGCAATGGTGAATAGGACCACGCGTTTAGAAGACGTAGATTGCGGTCCGATATTACATCAATTATACCATGTAAATCTCTACAGTGGAACAGGCATATTGGAGAGACCACTATAAAACCGCGCCAAAATCCTACGTCGTGGGCGGTGTGGAAACGAGCTAAATTTAACGGATCCAGCGAAAGTAAAAATTTAGTTATTGTAATTCTGAAATATGGTGTTTTGAAGTGTAGACGCCCAGCAGCGTTGCCCCTTTCACCGAAAATCGAATTCCAAATACGAGATATTAGGTTTCCTGGAAACAATAGAATTTACGCCTTAATAATATTAACTAAAGTTCTGCATAATGACGATTCGAAATTTCCCTCAAGTCAATTGAAAGTCTGTCTAAACCAAAATGATTGTTTTTCGGTTAGAGTGGCAAGTTTGCCTTATAGTAAAATTTCAGCGGCTAACTATGCATTTCATTAAAGCAATTCTTTGTTTAAGTGTATATATGGTCATTATCAAACCTATGAATGTAGAAGGAAAAATAATTACGTTAATTTGTAGACATTTCAATTGAATCTTTTGGAACATTTCGGAATATATAAGTACTTTCCTTATTCAAACATTACTATTATTTGAAGAAAAGTTCTCACCTGTCAACATGTAGCGTTTTCTTGTTTCCGCACAAATATTTGCAGCAGTCATACAGTAACCTTTTGTAAAAGTTAGTTTACATAGAACACGGGCAAATGAGACAACTTGCTCAGTTATGAATTACACACCGCTTACCTTTCCGAAATACTTCAGTAAATATCTTATTATGTTATATAGATTATTAGCAACACAGATAGTTGTTTCAACTGTCGCTGTTACCTGAATGTTGTTATGTTTAATTTAGTATTAGTTGCATTTTAATGAACGTGCTAAAAGACTCGTTTTCTTTCACTAGTCAAATACTTTAGGTAACAAACAATTCTGTTACTAAATAAATAATATAACATTATTTTTAAAACAAACTGTTAAAATATTTATTTTAAGACTCAAATGCTTGGAAGTTATTATACAAATTACAGTTCCAATTTTAGATAATCCCTCGAAATCGTAACATATTCAACTTGCCTTTTAAATATACTGGCATTTTACAATATTCTCAAAGGCATCGAAAAATATCACGTTTCCGTTTGAAAGGTCTCCAGTGACAGATATATAGAAAATGGAGAATAGTATAATAATGGAATGCCAAGAGTACTCAGTGGTGGCATTATCCACTATTTTCAGCATTAAGAAGAAGTCATGTTGTAATTAAAATTTCACATTATATGAAGCTAGAAGTTTGTAACAAGGATAACGCGAACGTGGTAATGATTCAATGAGTGCTCCATATATATATATATATATAT
>MU183829.1:114204-172875 GCA_016904865.1 Pissodes strobi
CTTCACCTTTAATTTTTGCTAAAAGACTAGACATCAGATATTTATTCTGAAAGTCAGTTAAGTCTGTGTAATGCTGATTCTGCTGAATGGACAATTGCTCGGTGTGAACCCGTGTGAAAGACCTAAGGTTTGTAAATGTTAATGGCACATAACTCCTCCATCCTCAGAATGAAGCATCCTCTGGGAGATTTATTCTTGGACTCCTTGGCTGAAGAGAGGTATTTTACTCACTTTCTTCTCGTACTGTGTTTACAGGTGTTTTCTTCCAAACCATCTTTTTCCTTAGGTAAATGTATACTAAGACAATGCTAAGGACGATATATAGTGTGATGGTCCATAGGCTTGGTACGTAATAGTTTTCCGTGAATTCACTTCTTATTGGATTTACTGGATTCATGGACTGCGCGTCAAAACATAGTTTTTCCAAGTGTATCTAAATTTTGGAACATGTCCGGGTGTAAATTTTAATTTTGGTGTATTTATTACCATCGGGCTTCCATAGCTGCGTTCTTGAAAGATTAATTCTTGTTTCCTGTACAAGATCTTACAAGAATTTTCCTGTATGAGATATATCCCTATGAGATCCTTTATTTCCATTTGGTTTTTGCAGTGTATTTCCAATTTTATTTTTCTTGTTTCGAAAAAACTGCCAAAAATTTGTTAAGCTCCGGGATGATTTCTATATGATTTTCTGAAATCTGAAGCTTGCTAAAACGGCATTTGCTGGTGTTGTGATGAAGCAATATATTTTCTTCGGAGGGTGCGTGTGAATTTGACTGCAAGAGACTTGTGTGCATTTGCCATTTAGAAGTTTAATTAAGCCATCATTTTTTGACTTTAGGAAATATTTAATGTTATAGGGATGATAGTGACAAAATCTGATTTATATTTAGTAGCAATAGATAGAAAATAATATAGGTTAAACCCTGTTTCAAAATCGATAGGTATTAATAGAAAATATATGATGTTATTAGAATCTATTTTGCAATTGATTTTTATAATGTTTTAGAAAACTAAAATATTTTCGTATTTCACTTCAAATGGAAATTGGTTTTTGTAATGCAAGAAGGTACTTTGCAATTCATAAAAAAATCTTTTGATTTAATTATACTAGGAAGCAAGGTATTTAGTTTACAGGATGTTATTGAATTCTCAATATTTTGCAATGTATTTAGAATAGAGTTATATAATATAATTAAATGATTATACAGGTCCTTTTCAAAAAGAATATCTTGATGTGTAGCTCCATCTTTAAGAATTTGGTTTAGCTACATTATTCTTGATTTTAGAACAATTTCGTTGTGCATTATATTTTGAATGGTATCGTTAAAGTTTCTTATAATTTCGCTATTAACGGAATATTGCATCTTAAGTTGGTTTTCAATGCTTTTCTCATTGCTCTGCAGATGATTAAGAATATTATAGATTTTCTCGCCATGCATCGCTTGCGTCTAAATTACCTGTTACACCTATAATTATATAACCTATCCCATTTATTAAACCTCTTTCTGTTCGATTGCTTTTATGAAAACGTATGTTTTCTATTTTTTCGAAAATACATTCTTGGCTAAAACTTTCCACTTTACTATAGTTTTCTAGCTCTTTACTATATACAGTGTTTTTAGTAAATCAAGACTTAAGGCTACTAAATTGTTCGTTTAAGTTACTAAACTCTATATACAAGGGTTTTAAATTAAAGTAATGAACAAAAGTGTGTTCCGTGCGTTGACGTTTGGCAGGCCCTAAATTTATTGGCAGAACACCCAAGTTGCTACTAATGTCCCTTATTTCTTCCTTGTCCGCATGCGAGGGACCTGAAATATGTTGAAAATTGTAAGTTTTCTTTCTAGGTGTTTTAATGTTAGAAATATGTATTTTTTCTGTAGTATTGTCGTGGGTAGGTTTTAATTTTGCTGTTTTAAATGTTTTGTTGACAGATTTAATTTTTTCATGTTTGTATTTATTTAGAGTTTACTTTGTTTTTGTTTATTTTTTACAAAGGCACTTTCGGGGATTTCCGGCAATTTTTCACGGCTTTCATTAGCTTTATTTATAATGTTTTCTTTTTTTCTTTTGAATATCCTCATTAAGTGTTTGGTATAGGATTTTTACTTTGTCGCGATGTTTTGAAACATAATTATTCATTAGTTGGTTGTCAATATCTACATTAAATTGGGAATTTGTCTCTAAATGGCCCGTAATAATTTCATATGGTTTTAAGTTAGTTACTGAGTGAATAGTATTATCATAAACTAAAAGTGCATAGTTTACTTTGCGTTCAATGGGCTCTTTTTTATATTTATCTTGATTATTGAGTAATCTAATATGTTCTATAAGAGTAGAATGGAAAACGTACGATGGGTCCATTTGACTCATATGATTTAACTAGATTCTGTTCAATAAATCGTAAAAACGAACCGTATTTTATGCATAAATCCGTTTGAACATCCGACCCGACTGCGCCAGTTAAATATTATTTTCATGAAAAACAATACTTTTCTATTTAGAGATTCGACTGTTACAATTGACAGCTAATTCAAGACTAAATTTTAATATTACAAATAATATGTTCCAATAATGAAAATGCTAGAAATGTAAATATAGTGTAATGCTGATTCTGCTGAATGGACAATTGCTCGGTGTGAACCCGTGTGATTGACGACTCCGGTAATCCTTTAGTTTTAAAGGAATCACACCAACCAACGGCGAGATCCATAAAAGGGTAAAATTCAAAAATATATGCAGTGTAGAGTAAGGTTTATTATGTCCCAAGAGTGCCCTCCTGCGATCGCGATTTCTAGGCCCTTACCCTCATCAGGCAGGCTTTGGACCCAGGGAGCTCTGAGACATGGATCTCAGAAGATCCTGAAATAATCGCAGTTATTTTTTATTGCTAATGGTGCGATGTTGACGTTAAATTATGCAATCTAATACATCGGGTAAGAACATTGCATCAACAGTTTTTCTTCCTCAACTCTCTTCTTAAATTTATGAACTATTTTGCAGAAATCTTATCTTTTGATTATATTAAATAAACTCAATGTTAGTTTCAGACAAAAAAAAACATTCCAGATAATATTAATTTGCTCTATTATATTAGTACGTCTTCAAGTATCAGTTCTCATCAGGGAGTTAAATGATTTATTTAATAGTTTCTTTTTTGCTAAGGCTAAGATCGGTATTTTCTTTTTTCTTCGAAAAAGAACTTCGTCGCTCAAGCTTTAAAAAGATAAATAACATGCTTAAGGAATGATTGCTCATCTACTTGATTATTTATTTTGGATATGAAATGCGTACAAATATGTTCTAATCTCATATTTTACAACAGTTTAAATTATGATTACATAAGTATAGCCCACGCAATATTTAAAATAAGTATTTGGCCCATATTATGTTATTATGTAAAATAAGGTTTCCCTGAGTAAGACCTTTTTTCTGAAATGTGTTCTAAGGACTAAGGAGAATATTTTCATAATTTTCGGAGCATCTCATCACTACATTTTTTAGCCTTTAACATGCCATATAAGAAAAGAAAAACTGTATATATTTCTTATTTATTGGATATAACTTTCTGCAGGTGTTATTCTTTAACGTATCGAAAAGCTCTTCACAAAATCCTGCAGGACATACAGGACACATTAAATCCGACTTGGAAACGAGTTTTACGACCCTAAATGGATGGGGGCAATAAACATTTGGTAGACAGGCCATCGAATCCCGGACCGATACAAGTCCGAAAAAAATGGTGGTTAGTTACAGTTATTATTTAGACTAATGATATAGTTTGGATTCAGGGTAAAGAATAGAGTTTATTACAAATGGGAGGTGCAAAATGTAATAATTCTCTATTATTTTATGAGACAGATTCTAGTGTGTAGGGACGAGATGTTTGATGGAGAGTAATATGTTGAACGATGCTTTTAAAAATCTTAAGTTCCCACGTTTCCCTATATTACATTGAGGCAAAACATTTTTTTTTTCAATTATGAAACAATCTTTAATAAGATGGTGTAGGTTGTCACACATCAGATATGCAGCCCTTCCCCACCCGCGCCGTAACCGTATCCGCACCTAAGGTGGCAGTTCTTGTCCTATGCTTTAGATTTGTTTGGATCCAGTTGCAGATGGTTGGGGGAATTTCTTTGCGTTTGAGTGCCTCAACCTGCGATTTAGCTGGAACGTGGTTGAAAGCACCCTATATGTCTAGAAAGTGGCTAGTGCCGCTCCCTTATCGTCTATTACCTTCATCAGGAATTTATTTAGATCATGCAGGGTCAAATCTGTAGACTTTCCTGGCTGGTACGCATATTGACGCTTGTTAATGGGTTTTGTTGAGAGAATGTTGTCGCGGATATACCGATCGACTAGTTTTTCCAGTGTTTTAAGCAGGAATGAAGTTAGACTTATTGAACTGTATGACTTTGGCGTTTGGTTAGGTTCCTGCCTATTTTTGGCAAAAAGACGACATTTGCCCTTTGCCATACCGCTGGCGCTATGCATGCTCTGAGTATCTTGCAGATGTGTGGCATTAGTATATCCTAACAGATTATTAGTAACAGAAATGGGTAAATTCTATCTGGTCCGGGGGACTTATAAGGCTGGAATTCCCCTATTGGCCAAAATAGTAGTAATGTTACAATCTCGTTGGCCCTTTTCCAATCTGTTTTTTTTTCTGGCCTTGCATGCCGTGCTGTTGGTTCTGACCTGCTTTGATTGTTTATGACTCTGGACCCTGGGAAATGTGTGTCTGCTAGTAGTTCCAGAGTCCCTTTTGTGGAACTGGTAAACGAGCCATCTGGTTTCTTTAGATGTCCAGTTTCACCCGCTGTACTCTCGACGACCCGACGCGCGACGGCCAGAACTTTGTACACTCTTGCGCACTCCTTTGTTCCGGCAATCTTTTCGCAAAATTCTTGATACGAGTTTCTTTTGGCCCTGCGAATTTAGTCATTGTACTGCGTTAATTTTTCTTTATATGTATTCCAGTCTTGAATCGTTTTGGCTCTGTTAAACAGCCTTCTCATCTCAGCTCTTAGTCTAGCTAGGTGATTATTCCACCATTGTTGTCTGATTGTTTTTGGACAGTTTTCCTTGAAGGCTTCCAAAACTGCCTCGCTTAATAGTATACAGAAATATTTGGTGGACGTTGGTTTTAAAGTCACAGAGGTATAATAAAGAACACACATTTCTTGTTAACTAAATGCATTCTTAGCTTAAGACGTAGAAAATGTGTCACACTATATGCATGACTGCATCCATCACTTTCAGGCTTTGCGAGACTAATCTTAGTATAAATTGACACGTAGGCATGCAATTTTTTTAAAGTTTACCTGGAGATGACGGGAAATATACAAAAAGTTAAAACGTATCTTACTCAAACAAAAATAATGGGAGTTCAAAAAACGTATAGCGTTCATTATATATATCATTATCTATGGCCTTCAAACAAACACTAAAAGCCGATGGATCGAATATAAGTAATAAGTTCCGAGCCAATAAGAAATCTCAAATTAAACTAGCCAAAAATGAAGATATGCAGGTCATACTAAAAGCCAGAAACTAAAATATTATTCTCAATTTTGAAAGGATTTCGGATCAAATCATCTAATGCGGTACAGCTATCAAAGAAGCTTGTTCTAAATGCCAGTAAAGCCCTAGTCTGATTGCATATTACTTACCATCGTTTTAGGAAAATTTCCCTTTACGATGACATCCGCCAACCACATGAAAAAATCAAAAGATATAATCTAGAAAAATCCCATGTATCAATCTTTGAAAAGATCGATGATGTCTGCAATAAAATATGGAGAAAATAATGCATTATAGAAAAAAAAGACTACTCAACACCTAAGCCAGAAGAGTACAACAAAAGCACCAAGAAATCAAGGGACTGTTTTGTGACTGCCAAGAAAACAATTAACTCCTAACGAAGAAATCGCTCCATAGCAAAGGATTGAAATTGACATCTCCTAAAAACATAGCTGTCTCAGCCTTAATACAGAACTAGTTGCAGACGAGTTCAGCTGAGATTAGACAGGTCGTCTAAAAATCTTCAACGTCAAACTTTATTAAAGATGAATCAATTGCTTTCGGAAACCTACAAGATGATTCATCCGTCATGATTCGACCAGCCGACAAAAGAAACGCCGCAGTGGTTATGGGTACATCAACTTATGAGCGCAATCAAGGAAGCTCTAGGTAATGGAAACTATACTACTGTGTCGAATGAGTTAGCAACAATAATCGAGGAAATACTGTATGGGATTCTTAAAAAATACGAACATTTAATTTCAGACAAACACTTAACAATGACCACAGCACGACAAAATTCGTAAACAAAATATGTCTCTACGACCAATCACAAGCTCTCACAACTCCCCTAATAATTATGAGTTGCCAAGATTTCCTCCTTTCAATACTGAGACCTCAACACACAGCACATGTTCAAACGGTTATGTTCAAACGTCTTCAGATATACAGAAAGTTACCAACTAAGATTTAGTGTTTACAGGACAACCTACAAAACTTAGTATTTGTTGGGAGAAATACTTAAAATAAATAGAAAACATATTTTAACAGGCCCATATAAGAACAATAACAATTCAAATAAAAATATCTATAAAGTTTTTTATTTATATCGCAATTTCGTAATGCCCCAATAAGTTCGCTCAAAAATATTTTGAGATATCGAAATAGTTTCATCATAAAAATTCCATTTGAAGAATTTGAAGATATAATAGCTAGATAATGTTCTTAAACCAATGTTTCTTTTAATTTTAGAAGATATAGAGTAGTTAAACAAGTTATCGTTTCGAAAGTTAACCAGAATATATAATCATAATAGGCCTACGACAGCCACAGTGCTACGGGAAAGTACGAACCTAGGAAAAGAACGGAAAACGTAAAAAACAAGTTAAATATAATTTAGGAGTATGCTGGGGTTTAAAATCTGCACTAAAACAGAGTTTTATCCACAATACCGAAACCAAATTCTTGCACTCGATGCGACGCATGTTTGCATCATCAGGACATGATTGAAACTATCTTAGTCACCTCCTGATGTTACCAAAACGTGTTGTTACGCTTTTTCTATGTTACTAATTTCCCTAGGCGCAATTGCCTTCATTTCAGAATTAGAGCAACTGGTAGTGAATAAAATTCCAAGTTAAATTTAAAATGTGTCACTAAGGGATGCGTAAATCTGTCATGAAAGAGAACAAATTAGGCTCTAGCTCAAATAGAGGAGAGTAGGGGTGGGTATTTATATAATGGCGTCATTGTTTCTTTCAATGGACAGAAAAAAAACAGTTAATCTCCAAGTTCTGATTGGACACGACAATAGAAAATTATAAAAATAAATTAAAAATCAGATCAGATTTGAATGCGAGAAACTTGTCAGTATAAACAGTTGAAAAATCAAACGAATAACCACGTATTTATTCAAATATGAAAGTCAGGAATAAACGATAGCTATAAAGGTAAATCAGTAATTCCAGAAAGTTTCAATTATTGAGCGCAAGTAATAAAACATCAGATACTTACTACTTTTTGCGACTTTCTCCTCTGGAATTTTAACACTTTAGGAAAGTTCAGGAAATTAAATAGCTAAATGAAAACAGGTAAATGCGATAAACGTAAAGTTGGTTTATTGGTGTTCAAAAAAAATGATAGCTAATTATAAAGGTGAGAAAATGACCAGTAATTCTGGCAGACTAAATAATATTTTAGAAGTGGTGATGTGAAGAGAAATAACGCTATAAAAGGGATAAAAATGTACAACTTGTGGTATTGTCGAACGACTAGTTGTCCTGCGAAAATTCGAGTAATCCAAGTAAAAAGAAAGTCACTCAATGTGTAATTAACGGATAATCATGATTTGCTACAAAAGCCGTATGATTATCTAATTAAAATAAATATAGGGATCGGTTCCGATAAGCTAGCAACAGTCTGAAATTCAAGCTTAATCGGAAAACACAAAGCTGTTGACGTTGTCAATCGAATACAAGATTGTTCATTGCCCTTATCATAAATTGATCATATGTGCTACCTTCTATTTCAGGGGTTGAGGAAAACTCAACCAAAAGAAAACGAATTGGTATTTATTGGACAACGTTAACGCACGTACTAGAGCCAGTAACCTATATTACAAGCAACTAAATTCAATCCATAAAAATAATAAAAATAACGTGATCGAGTTTCTGACGGAATATTCGGCTTCAAACCGGACCATTTATAAGGTAATAAATTGAAATTAATTTTGAAACTTGAGCCTAATATATAAATTAGCTAGGATTGATCGAATTCAGAAAACTGAACCTATTTTAAAATTAAGTGAGATGGGTGCAATCTTACAACATAACATTTATAACTATAAATGGGATGTATCTTGCTAAATTAAACATAATTGACCAGCATTAGTGAGCTATAACTAAACTCGACTGTCTATGCTATTCAAACAGTACTATTAAAATTATATTTAATAACCAAAGCCTGTTTAGACTAATTGTAATTAACTGTTTAACCAAAACGAATAAGTTTTAAGAATGGCAAACTAATTAACTAATTAATCGTTAGTCAGTAATTGACGCAGCTAGATATATGAATAAATATATATATAAAAAATCTCTCACAATTTGGGCAGCTCCTCAGGTAGCCTCCAGAAAATAAGATGCAATAACTTCCTCGGTAGAGAAAGGATTCCACAGGTATGTCTCTAGGTAGCCAGAGATAGCTCAGTCAAAGGACCAGTAGGAGAAGGACTCGGCTTCTAGTAAGACGTGACCAGAGAAATCAGGAAGCCCGTCGATAGCGATACCCTTCGGTCGATAGCAATCCCGTCGATAGCAATACCCGTCGATAGCACCCGTCGATAGCACCTTGAAAAACATCAACATATTCAAGGTTCCACATGTAACTCTTAATTGAAGAGCAACATAACTCGGTAATCAAAATCACCTAACAGGGAAAAGAGAAATCAGAGTAAAAACAATAATTTACCTGTGTAGCGGGTAGCTGGTTGCTTATCGCTAGATAGCCTTACAGTTGGGCGAGAAGGCCTCTGGAAGAGATTTAAAAAAAGGAATTAAAAATCCATCCACGTGCGTAATAAAATGTTTAAATGATGGCGTTCACAGAAAAAAGATGCAAAAAACATGACCACTCGCCTGACTAAAGCATCATTCAAATCCCACAAAGGGCAGTTTCAGACACCAAACACTTAATAAAAGATAAGGCACAGATATGGCCTGAAACTATTAAAACATCCCGGTTGGAGAATTCCACAAAAGGTAAAATCAAAACCAATTCCAACCGGCATCAAAAACTACTGACTCAAAGATAGGTCGACGTAGAGTGGCTCCAGTCAAAAATCGGAGACCGAAGGAGGAAGCCTACGAGAATCCCCACTTCGAAAATCTCGCACTACCAATGAATACAGGCTTGACAAGTCACGTATTCCTCGTATTAATTCATCCAAGGGATTTAGACAATAGAAACCTGGGATTTCGATGTATCGGCAACTACCATGAGAAACTACGCGAGGTAGCCAAAAAAGGGCATTGTCGTTCGACCCCACCATTTGATAAAAGTTTCCAAATTAACCCGTAATCATGTAATTGCGCACGATGCTAGACCCGACACCCAATCCAAAAGCAGTACGCGTTAATGTTAATACATCATTTGCGGGCGACGTCAACCTGGGGGTCCTTACGAGCCAAATTCACCTCATCCAAAATTGATGTCTGCTTAGTGACGCGAATTTTATACTTAATTGCTTCGACCAAAGTATCGTCGGAACGATACGGGAACTGGACGAAACCTACAAGGATGTTGGGAACAAACGTTTGCAAACTTTTGTACTGTTCGCAATTCTATTGCTGATATTCGTCTCCGCCAGCCAATTATTCGCAAACAACTGTAGGTTTGGAAATATTTGTCATCGGTCCGACAGAAAATAAATATAGATTTTGGACATCCCATTTTTTGAATACTGTTTTGGTTTAAGTTAATAATTTAGGATCATTATTCGGCGCATCCTCCTTTTGTTCATAAGACATCTGAATAAATACTTACAATCTAGACTTTATATAGGGTTGCATACATTTTTAAAACAGTGTGAAGTAAATAATTGTCATAACTAATAATTTACTCCTGGCAAATTTACTCAACTTTGTAAGAAAATTTAAATATTTGAGGCTTATTATTTCATTTTCTGACGTGGTAGTCACGAAATTTTATTAATTGGTATAAATCTATATCCACACAATTAAAGATTATTCCAAATCCAAATGGCAAATTACTCAAAACTACGGTATATAAAAAATTATGAAAAAAAGCGAAATATTTCTACAAAATGGTATTTAATATTAAACGCAAGAAAAATGTTTAAATACTTTGCTGGTCCTGTTTCATTATCAGGCATAGGCTGAAGATGTATGGCCACTGATTCTGCCAATTTTAAAGTATATTCTGGAGAAATCCCATTCCACATTTCGGGAAGTTTAAGGTATGTAAATCCTGTATACCTTAGTCACGGTATAATAAACAATCGGCAGGCTCCCTCGCCTTCTCATTGACGCTACGCGCATATCCTCGCGCACGCCGCCATTTAGGGGTCCAACCTCTCAATCAAGCCATTGTCGTCGTTTGATACAATAAAAATAAATAGTTACGGCAGCTAGGAATCAGTAGCGTGTGCCTTGAATGTATACTTGGTTTTTGACTGTGATATGAGTTTATAGTTCAATGGCGATGTGTATTATGTAGTTTCTGTCAGTTTTCTTAGAATTGTAGATTAATTTTCTAGATCTTCTGATATAGCAGGTAATTTCTAGTGTAATTTATTAACTTTGACGTGTTTTCACTATGCCTGGGCAAAGTTGTGCAGCAAAAAACTGTAGGAACAAACGAATAAACTGCAATAAAAGCTTTTTTCTATTTTGGTATCATAAGGAAGTCTTTTCGATACGCAAAGTAGTGTCGAAAAGAAGCTCTTTTCGACACTATTTTTGTTGACTGCTTGCTATGATATTAACAAAATTGTTCAATGTCAAGGCTCACTAGCAAAAATTTCGACACCGTTTTGAATGGGATTCCTAATACAGACGTCAAAAGTGACAAGATGACCGTCCAACTTTTGATCGCGACTTGAATAAGTTAATGTTTTTCATTAAAAAACGTGCAAAATAGAAAAAATAATATAAAACACACGTTTTAAAAGACATTTAGCGCACTCGCACGTTAGGAAATTCCCCGCAAGCGGGTCGTTTTCTAATTTCGTGCTCGTGCGAGAAAATATGGTCTTTTAAAACTAGTATCTTAATATACTATTTTCGGTTTCCCAGCAATCCTATTAGGTATGTATATGGGATACAATTTAAAAAATACTATTTAAGGATCAATACTTACTACTTATTTAGATTAGTTTAAAGAGGAAAATGTAATTAAGAGTTTGGTCAATATTTAATATTTATAGACTTTAATACGAGGGGGATTTCAGTAGTGAATTTGTGTACAGGGTGGCTCGAATTCGAGTTTATGTATGGGGAACTCGAAAACCGTAAGAGATGCAGTGTCGGTCAAATTAGGGCAAAGTTTCGCATTTAGGTGCCTAACAATATGCCATTTAGAAAATTTTAAAATTTCGAGTATATCCGGAGATATCCGGAAAAAAACCAAAATATAGAAAAATCGTTTTATTTTTTTCATGAGCTTATTATCAAAACGAATTTTATATTGGAATCCGACGTTTCGTCTTCAAGGGGACATCATCAACTTTCTTTTTTTAAATACGACTTTTATTTTTTTATCGTTTTGACATGATATTTTCGTTATTATTATGAATACGTGTTTTTCTTTTCATATTTTTTTTTAATTTTTTCTTTGAAATTACTTATTTTGCTTTGGCGAAATTCTAAATGTTTAAGTAACTTTTGAAATATTTATATTCAATAAAAATATTTTATTTTGTTTTCTGTGGTAAGTAAAAAATCAACCTTTATTTTTAATAAAATTAAAAATTAGTAAAATTAAACAGGTTCAATTATTTTTTACCCCAAAGCAAAATAAATAATTAAAAATCAAATTAAAAAAACAAAATTAAAAATACATATTCAATTCCTAATAACCCTTTCAGTTTCACTTCAGTTGTGTGCTTATAAAGGTGAGGCACATAAATTTTTACAAAAGGTAATGTGGTCGCTTTGCGATATTATCAATGACAAACTTTCAAATCTAACCATTTTAATATTGTAACGCATTTTTTGAAATGTTATGCTTTTGCACTACCCTTCAATTTCGTAACATAAAATTTGGCGTGTTCTATTTAAAATATTATAGAAAAAGGCAGTTAAATTGAGCATTTAAGGAAATCATTAAGTTACATAATTTTTATTGAAACGATCAAAAGGGGTGATATGACATTAGATATCATTACTATGACAGTTTATTACTAAAAATATTAAAACAGAAAGGCATACAAAAACGCAAATGAAGACATTTTTGGCAATACAAAAACGCCAAATAACAGTTTTGTATATTTAGTAATTCAAATTGAAATAATATTTCAAAAACATTTTGAATTATTTATCACTAAATCCGGAATTTGCAAACATTTTGTAGATTTAATTAATTCCGATATAACATTTGACACTCCATGTCCCCTTTTCCCAACATTATATGTTATTAAGTTATATTTGAGGCTACGTATATATTACACATGGAAAAATATTAATAGAAACTTTAAGACCATCAATAAAAATAAGCTAATTATTTGGCGAAATCAATAAAGTTTGTTTTCCTAATGCTTTTCTTATAAGTTAATTTAAATATACTTAGTGTAAATTATCACTTTTTTTGTTTAAATACGACCCTGTCTATCAATAGTTTATTTTATCGGAAAATGTCGATACGCCTTAATCCGGTCCTGACTAAGACCCCCGAATGGCGCCGCCAAGGTCAAATGTTCCTACTCTAATATTGCAATGCGATTAACGGCGAGTGAGCCTGCCGATTGTTTATTATGCCGTGCCTTAGTCTTGAGAAATGGTGGGTCCTCATGGGCGTATCGTCGGCGTAACGTATTTTACGCGCGTTTTAACGTAACGTCCTAATGTAAGAATGTAAGCGTAAGCATTTTGGAGTCACGTCAACCTGTCTCTGATATTATGATAAACAATAAATATAACCAAAAATAACAATGGCAAATATAGATATTGAATTACTTCTCTATACAATAGGGACGTTAGAAGATGTTCTCTTGCCGATGAAAACGCATATCGGCAAAAGATTAACAAGCTTTAGGTGTACAAAAACTTAGAAGAACATGAAAGGATAAATACCTAGTTATATTAATAATTATTTATCCCGTCCAAAATTCCCTTATTAATGAGATGGCAGCAAAAACTAGTACAAATTAATCCACTAAAACACTTCTCTAATGCAGCATCAGATGCATAGGTAATATATATTATCATTGTATAAAAAGAAATATTATATATATTTAAAAAAATCAGATCATGCAAAATAAACCCGTATCCTGAAAATGACAGCCGCTGTCAGTTTTACGCTGAAAAGTTGAACAAAATCCAACTTTCCGCGTATCTCCGGCGTAATTTTGACAGCGCAAAAAACATGGCGCCGCGTATATCACGTGCCCTGCTATAACCAATCAGATCGCAGAACGCCGTTACGCTGGCGTAATGTTACGCACATGAGGACTCACCATAATGTCGACGTCATGCGTCCGGTGCCTTAATATCTTGTATCATGTGAGTAGTTTTGTTATGTTCACTGCAGTCCTTACTATGCCACGTTTCGTATTGTTTGAGTGATTTGAGAAGAAATTGAGATATTGGTCTGTATGTGTCTGCCATCCCTCTTATTAATAAATAAATAATACATATTAAATCTCTGGTGTAGGGTCGATAGTAAAACTAACTATAATTTAACTTTTAGAAGCCACTGAACTTTGTTTTTCGTCCGGAAAACCCTCAGACATGAACGACAAAGTGATTAACCAAGCCATGAAGGACTGGCTAAAGTTGGCGGCTCAGAGAAAAAGAAAATAATTTCTATGTAATTACCTACCTGCGAATTTGATTTATTTATGATGCAAAATAAAGATCTCATGTTACGAATTTGGCAATAAAAATATATTTTTAAAACGAAAATTTACTAATCAATTTATAATATTAGCTACTTATTTTATAGTGATAATTTAGCGTATACCGAGTATCCCAGAACCAAAAGCCTGATTAACACAACTAAATCTGATAATTATTTGGATTTCTTGATTTGTAACATCTTTAAAAGAAAGACATATAAAAGACGTCTAAAAATATCTATTAGAAGCCAAAATATATTTAAGAGAGACATACAAAATACCTCTAAAAATACGTCTAAAAGAATGAAAAAAGGACGCCTAGAAAACATCTATAAAAAGTCAAAATACTATTTAAGATAGATGTATAAAAGACCTCTAAAAATACTAATTATACCATCTAAAATGCACATCAATTAGACGTCTAAATTTCACTTAAAAGCACATCTACCGTTTACATCTAAAATACTTTTAAAAAATTTAAAACTAAGATTTAGATTATTGATAGACGTTTATCTGGCGGACATGTAGACGTCTATATGACGTTGGACAATACAATTATATAGATGTATGACCTGGATAAAAAATAAACGTCTAATGTATGTTGTGTGTTACTTGGGTTAGTTTGGGTTATTTTCTGATTTTCTGAGCTATAATGTCAACCAAAAGTAGATGGCAGTTTTGTTCTTTTTGCATAGTACGGTTGAGTTGGTGCAACGTTTCTGATGAGTGAAAGAAATTTCTGGAGTCCTTCGTTGTTTCTGTTCAGGATGTTAAAATATCGATATAACCTGATTTAAAGCTGAGACTATTACTTTGCGTTATCCAAGGCTAAATCTTTGCAGAGAAAACCACATTGGTAGTCCGCCATCTTCGCAAATAAAAATTAATTTCATGGAACTATGTGTAGTATATGCAATATTCAAAGAGATTCGTTATGACATCTTTTGGTAGAATTATCCGATCCGGTAGGGACTAGCCTTCTTCTATTCTCGTCCTAATAACTCCGAGGGCTTTCTTTGCGGATACGCTGAAATATAGCCTTTCTAAATCAAAGCTCACCAAATGATCTTCTTTTTTTATGGCAGTGGCACACACACTATAGGGAGATCCTATGGCGCTCGACGAGCGGTGTGTGTGCGAAGATGTTGATTGACACGGTTCTTAAATAGTTGTAGGTTGTAGTTAGTGGGAAACATATGTCCTGGGAGTGTGTTCCACAGTGATGCAGTGCGCCAGATAAAGGAGTTCTTGTAAAGCGATGTTCTCGGTGTTTCCAGTTGTACGACGAACCGGTGCGCTCTTGCGGTCTGTCGTGACCGTCTGACAAGAGTTGCCAGGGGCGGGATGAGGCGGGCCAAATCCTGGGAACATCTGCCGTGAAAGTATCTATAAAACAGAGACATCTCGGCCACATGTCTGCGGTGTTCCAGGCTATCCAGATTCCGGGTCAACTCCGGGTCGCCGACGAGACGCACAGCTCTCTTTTGAATGTAATCCAGCAGCTTAAGGGTGTGATTTGGTGCGGCACCCCAGATATGTGAGCAATATTCTAAGCACTGTCTTATTTGTGCTTTGTAGAGCAAGAGCAACTGCTGCGGTGTATAGAGTTTTTTGTTGCGAAATAGCGCTCCAAGCTTCTGGGAGGCTGATTTTGCGATGTTAGCAACGTGGTCATACCAGGACATATTGCTGTTGACCGAGACACCCAGCAGTCCGATTGACGAGGATGAAGGAATGGTCGATCCTGCCATAACGATGTTAAAGCCCGCTGTATTGGCCCTCTTTGTAAACGTTGTTGCTTGGGTCTTTGCTGCATTGAACTGGACCAAATTTTGGTCGCACCAAGTTTAAATTTTCTTCAGGTCTTGATTTATTGCCGTAATCTGCTCCTGTCTACGGTGATGAGTCTCAGTCGCTGGTACGGGTTTTTCTGATCTAAAGTGGGAAACAAGGGTATTGTCATCTGCAAAACTGTAAACAGGATTATTCGTTTCGATCAGCAGGTCATTAATATAGGTGAGGAACAGAGTTGGTGAAAGTATTGCGCCCTGAGGCACGCCCGCGTGGATCGTGAATGTGTCTGAGATGTGTCCATCAACTGCAACGTGCAGAGATCGGTTCTTAAGGAAACTGGCAAGCCAGCTGCAGAGAGAGGCTGGCAGTCCGAAGGACGGCAGTTTGTTGAGCAGTGCGCCATGCCAAACTCTGTCGAATGCCTTTGAAATATCCAACGCAATCGCTCGAGACTCTCCGTATTTCTCAATTGCCCTACTCCATATATGAGTGACATAGGCCACTATATATCCTGTCGATCTCTCTTTGCGAAAGCCGTATTGATAATCGCTAATTATTCTGTTGTTCTCGAGGTACTTGAGTAGTTGCTGATTGACTACATGTTCCATGACTTTGGAGATTATTGGAAGCAAGGCAATTGGGCGATAGTTTGAGGGCATGGTTTTCTTGCCTTTTTTGGAACAGATTGCACTCGAGCGACTTTCCAAGAGGATAGGTAAATCCCTTTTCCGTAAGACAGAGAAAAAACCCTGGAAAAAACGGGTGTTAGTTCGTTGGCGCAGTTCTTTGGCACGATGGCAGGTATTCCGTCGGGTCCTGATGCCTGTGAACAATCTCTTCCTACTTATGATGTCACTAACGTGTTGCGAATTAAATATGGATAATGAAGTTTCTCCTTGCTAAAATCTCAGTATTGAAAGGAGGAAATCTTGGCAACTCATAATTAGGGGAGTTGTGAGAGCTTGTGATTGGTCGTAGCGGCATATTTTCTTTATAAATTTTGTCGTGCTGTGGTCATCGTTATGTGGTTTCTGAAATTAAATTACCGTATTTTTTTATTTTTATCAATATTTCCTCGATTATTGTTGTTAAATCATGCGACACAGTAGTAAAGTTTCCATTACTTAGAGCTTCCTTGATTGTGCTCATAAGTTGATGTACCCATAACTACTGCGGCGTTTCTTTTGTCGGCTGGTCGAATCATGACGGAGGAGTCATCTTGTAGGTTTCTGCAAGCAATTGATTCATCTTTAATAAAGTTTGAGGTTGAAGATTTTTAGACGACCTGTCTAATCCCAGCTGAACTCGTCTACAACTAATTCTGTATTAAGGCTGAGACAGTTATGTTTTTAGGAGATGTCAATTTCAATCCTTTGCTATGGAGCGATTTTTTCGTTAGGAATTAATTGTTTTGTTGACAGTCACAAAACAGTCCCTTGATTTCTTGGTGCTTTTGTTGTAATCTTCTGGCTTAGGCGTTGAATAGTTTTTTTTCTATAATGCATTCCTGTTTTATCCATATTTTGTTGCAGACAGCATCGATCATTTCAATGATTGATACATCTAGATTATAGCCTTTGATTTTTTCATGTGGTTGACGGATGTCATCGTAAAGGAAAATTTTCCGAAAACGGTGGTAAGTAATATGCAAACGGACTAGGGCTTTACTGGCATTTAGAACAAACTTCTTTGATAGCTGTACCGCATTAGATGATTTGATCCGAAATCCTTTCAAATTTGAGAATAATATTTTGGTTTCTGGCTTTTAGTAACACCTGCATATCTTCATTTTTGGCTAGTTTAATTTCAGATTTCTTATTGGCTCGGAACTTATCACTTATATTCGATCCATCGGCTTTTAGTGTTTGTTTGAAGGCCATAGATAATGATATATATAATGAACGCTATACGTTTTTTGAACTCCCATTATTTTTATTTGAGTAAGATACGTTTTAACTTTTTGTATATTGCCCGTCATCTCCAGGTAAACTTTAAAGAAATTGCATGCCTACGTGTTAATTTATACTAAGATTAGACTCGCAATGCCTGAAAGTGATGAATGCAGTCATGCATATAGTGTGACACATTTTCTACGTCTTAAGCTAAGAATACATTTAGTTAACAAGAAATGTGTGTTCTTTATTATACCTCTATGACTTTAAAACCATCGTCCACCAGATATTTCTGTATACTAATAAGCGAGGCAGTTTTGGAAGCCTTCAACGAAAACTGCCCAAAAACAATCAGACAACAAAACACCAAACTGTCTGGTGGAATAATCACCTCGATAAACTAACGGCTGAGGTGAGAAGGCTGTTTAACAGAGCCAAAATGAATCAAGACTGAAATACATATAGAGAAAAATTAACGCAGTACAATAAATAAATTCGCAGGGCCAAAAGAAACTCCTATCAGGAGTTCTGCGAAAAGATAGCCTGAACAAAGGAGTGCGCAAGAATGTACAAAGTTCTGGCCGCCGTCGAAACTACTGCGAGTGAAACTGGACATCTAGCTCGTTTACCATCTGGCTCGTTCACCAGCTCCACAAAACGAACTCTGGACACACATTTCCCATGGTCCACAGTCATAAACAATCAAAGCAGGTCAGAACCAACAGCACGGCATGCAATGCCAATAGGGGAATTCCAGCCGTATAAGTCCCCCGGACCAGATAGAATTTACCCAGTTCTGTTACTAATAATCTGTTAGGATATACTAATGCCACACATCTGCAAGATACTCAGAGCATGCATAGCGCCAGCGGTATGGCAAAGGGCAAATGTCGTCTTTTTGCCAAAAATAGGCAGGACACCTGACCAAATGCCAAAGTCATACAGATCAATAAGTCTAACTTCATTCCTGCTTAAAACACTGGAAAAACTAGTCGATCGGTATATCCGCGATACATTCTCTCAACAAAACCCCTTAACGAGCATCAATTTGCGTACCAGCCAGGAAAGTCTACAGATTTGGCCCTTGATGATCTAAATAATCCCCTGATGAAGGTAATAGACGATAAGGGAGTGGCACTAGCCACGTTCTAGACATAGAGGAAGCTTTCAACCACGTTCCAGCCAAATCGCGGGTTGAGGCACTCAAACACAAAGAAATTCCCCCAACCATCTGCAACTGGATCCAAACAAATCTAAAGCATAAGTACAAGAACTGCCACCTTAGGTGCGGATACGGTTACGGCGCGGGTGGGGAAGGGCTGCCCCCAAGGAAGGGTCCTATCACCACTACTCTGGGCCATTCTGTTAGATAGTCTACTAGACAAGACGGAAAATGAACAATTTTAACTTTATCTTATTTTTACCATTTAGCATAATGATATAATATAATAACAACTTTATCCTGCATAATTATTTTCTCAAAAAAGCTTTAACGATAGTGAAAATAAACAGCATGTATATGCCGGTCTTTTATAATTAGTTTCGTGTATTAAAAGTAAATTAATATGACTTAACATTAAAAATAAGTTATTTCTTCCTTTTTACATTGTTCAAAAACGTTATTCTCCTCTAAATTTAAAAATGGTAAGATGAGAATCATGTTTTTAAAAGCAGCAGCAAGAATAAAATTTAAAAGAAACGAAATATTACAGTTTAACGAGGCAGATATAATTCATGAGGCACTTGAGTTTACCGAGTTGCAAGTACACTTCAATTTTGTGTCTAGAAAGTTGTATCTGTTACGAGTTGGAATGTAAATTTCAAATTATTCTCTTCATTTAATTAAAAAATATATTTTGCTCAATATTAAATAGCAAATTAAATTACTTTGACTTAAGAGCGTCTATTTAAAATCAACTTGTAAGTTTAATAATTATATTTTTAAAGCAGACAGGTTCAGTACGATATTGTTCCAGTATTTCAATTCTCTCACCATACAGTATTTATAATATGATTATTAATCATTCTTTAGTTCATATTTTGTCAGAACTAAAAGCAGTATAGGTATATTTAAGCAACCAGAAAAAAACTAATTAAAATACGAAATAATATAGTGTTTTATTAAGAAAAAAACAACTGAATATCAAAAACTAATATTTTGAAGCTCATTTGTTATTTTTGGCGACAAAATCTGACAGCTTAGTTGAAATTCATCCAAATTCAATATTTAATATTTAGTATAGCTGTGCATAATATAGTGGAAAACCCTTGATATAGAAACATTAAAATAAAGAGAGGATATGGTCTGATATGGATTAAGCTGCCTGTGCCTCTTTAGGTTTTTATGATAGAGGAATAAAAACTCAGAAGCGATATTACTGAAAACATGGCATGGATGGGTAATGATACTATTTATTTTCTTACTTATAAATCTCATTGGTCGCACGCGATAGCCTTTCGGGCAGATATTATAATGAGGATATCACTATATCACTAACATCAGCAGAGAGTACATATTATTAAAAATCTTCGCATATGAGTATATGCAATAAGACCTAACCAGAAAAGGCAACGTAGTCAGACTTGTTTTCGTTATTGACTAATCGAGGATCAAGAAAAGGTGGTGACGCGGATGTTTTATTTGGCAAAGGACCGCTCTTGAAATATATTCAAACTCAAAATAGTATCTTTTGCATTCATAATTTATAAAGATTCCTGTTTCTACCTTGCTATTATCGTAAATGAGTATCTAACCAGGCGATATGAGGCCTGATGCTTATCGCTTCTGTCTGACAGGTAAAGTAGGGTAGTGGAAAAGAATTCCGAATAACAATGTTTATCTGACACTTACATATAAAGTTAATATTAGTAGCTCGATTTTAGACTAAAAAAGTACCTTATAACTCACTAGTATGTTGTGGTAAAGTATTTATACATCTCGGTACTACTACATTTAATACACAAATAAAACTCCCAGAAATCAATGGAACAATGTTTTAATGTTATAAAATAAGAATTTAGCATGTGCCGGAAGTAGTATCCCTATTGACTAGCAAAACCGTTATTTCCTATGAACTGTTTTTAATTTTATATAGTTTTTAATATCGCTCTGCTTCACTTCTGTCGTGCGGTTTTAGGCACACACCATTTTTTAAGTAAAAATTTCTTTGCGCTGTTTGGTGCGATTTGAGACTCGATGAAACGGAATCAAGGAGACGCTCGGTGAAACGAAAAAAATACCAATAAAAATATATCGATCTATAAGATGTAGCCTGCGAGAGAAGGAGATAGAATACAGTATACAATTGTTACATGTTTGCCAAGAGTAAACAGTTAAAAGTGGTTATCGCCCGATCACTGAAGTTAAGCGACGTCGGGCGTGGTTAGTACTTGGATGGGTGACCGCTCGGCTTAGTTTTAGTTATATAGTTTTCAATATCGCTCTGCTGGAGATTTCACTTCTGTAGTGCGGGTTTAAGCACACACTTATGGTGTATGATTATATATTTGTTGTATATGCCACGAATGAACCAAGATTCTTCTGAATTTTTATTTTATCAACTTTGTCAATAATAGAATTATTTAAACGTTTAAACATATTTTGGATTGCAATATTTAAAAAATTATCCGTAATAAAACGTTTTTTATTTCAAATTAACCCGTAATGAAAAAAATGCTTTAATCAGCAATTGTTCGATATGCTCTAAATTTTGACAGCCGCATGTTTGACAAAATAAAGATCACATTGATCAAAGAGATTTCTCAAATTTGTAATTTCTACTTCCTTTTTCAAATTCCTACATCAAAGAATAGAGCATATCGAAGAATTAGAATACATTTTCGACCGTAGCACCTGAATATTCCAATGTAATCGTTTCAAACCTCCCACCTTTCTCATTTGGTTCATTTCTAAACCTGCCAGATGGCGCTGAATGTTACGACGATCCAATTCGTTATACAGAGTTGCCTATCTATTACAGATTTTTAACTGTTTTATCTATGATCAATGTCCAGCGTTGATGTTTTGAGATAAATATCGAACCCTGAAGCCCTATCTTAAACTAAGCCTTAGCCGCAGCACCGCATTTGTCTCGCGGTGGCGCCCAACCTGATTGTTTAATTCGTTCGAATCTTGTTTCTAATGGCCGGTCTGACTTTAGAAAAATCTGTGCAGTGAAGTTAAAATGAATTCCTGCTCCGAATATCAACTAACATTTACTAAATACGAAAATCAGTGCCTTGAACAATATTGCTCCAGAGAAAAGACAAAGGAAATTTTTTAAATTTAAGTGTTTAACATGCAATAAGCAATTTTCATGTGAAATGAGCAGTGAAACTAATAATTAACAACACACCAAAGATAAAGGCAATAAATTGTCAAATAATAATAATAATAATAATAAAATGTGCCATATGTGAAAATGAAACTTTAAAATTGGCATTTAAAGAATATGTAAGTTGTGATCATGATTTAAAATTTGTGGCAAAAACACTCATTTTCCTTTTATATGACGTATTTGAAACTTGGAAAGGCAAATCTCGATACGTTTCGCTAAGAGCAGAGAGGTGACTGATTGATTGTCTTTAGCTTTAAGCAATAAATTCCAAGCCATTAATATTAAGTGGAGTCAAGTGGTCTTCATTTACCTTTATATATTTATTTTCAAACTCGGTTTGAAAACTTTCGTCCCTCCTTGTATTTTATTTTATTAAAAACAGAATCTTTGATATATCCTCCTGCTACGGTGGTTGATTTCCATGCACCGTGACCATTACGGATTGTAATAATATCTCTGCTCGAATTCGCTAAAAGAGTAGCAGAAGACCGATAGAAATAACAACCAGTAGTATTGTCGTATCTGGTATGGAAATGTACCTGCAGATAAGTTCTTTTGTCCCGTATGCATTTAATATTCAAACGTGCTAATAATAATTAAGAAAGAAGGAAGATTCTTTCTTTAAAGGATCATATGTACAGGGTGGCTCGAATTCGTGTCTATGTATGGGGAACTCGAAAACCGTAAGAGATACAGTGTCGGTCAAATTAAGGCAAATTGCGCATTTAGGTGGCTAACAATATGCCGTTTAGAAAGTTTTAAAATTCCTAGTATTTCGGGAGATATCCGGAAAAAACCGAAATTTTAAAAAATCGTTTTATTTTTTTCCTGTGCTTATTTAGAAACGGATTTTAAATTGAATTGCACTTTTGCATTGCCACTTTTCCGCTCTATCCAATGATGTTATCCAGTTTGAAATCCGACGTTTCGTCTTTAAAGGTTCATAATCAACTTTCTTTTTTTAAATACGATCTTTATTTTTTTGTACATAATTTTAAATTATTTAAGGTAGGTACTCTTGATATTTTTATATTCTTTAAAAACATTTTATTTTGGTTTTTGTATTAAGTGGAAAATTGGAGCCCGTATTAAAAATGAAAATAGTAAAATTATTTTTTACGAGAATATGGCCATGACCTATTACTCAAACAAGTGGCTTAGTGCAAAGATGAAATATTTTCAACTTTTAACCAATTAATTTTTTTTATAGAGAACATAAACAATTTCTATTCATATTGCGTGATACTACAGGTACTTTGATGGAAAAACACACCTATTGGAATTTTGCATATAAATAATAAAAAAATAGTATATTGTGTAACTAGGAGGAAAAGCAAAACATTCCTGGACGACTGTGATAGTTGCTGGACGAGGCGCAGCCGAGGCCAGCAACACAGGAGTCCAGGAATGTGCTTTTCCTACGAGTTGCACATACTATTTTTTATCCGATCGAAATTAATTAGAATACATACTTATAAAAATAGAGCCAAATATTACTCTAAATAAAAACGGTGTTTTAAATTTAAACTCAACATAATATCAAGTTTTGAATGAAGTTTATTACGTAGCTACGGAAACTACAGCTAAATGTTACTTTTGATAGACGTCAGATCTGACAAACAAGGCGTTTGAATATGGCAGAAATGTTACATTCCCGGCCTAGGACGGGAATGTTATATTCCCGGACAGTTATTTTCTATTCTTGTACAGTTATTGCATGTTGCCAAGCAACGAATACAATATACTGGAATCATGACTTTTGCGGTGAGAAAACATATCGGAAAGGTGTCGTTTTTCGTCCGATCGGATAAAAAATTATTTATAGGCAAAATTCCAATAGGTGTGTTTTTCCATCAAAGTACCTATAGTATCACGTAGTATGATTATAAATTGTTCATGTTCTTTATTAAATACATTTTTTAATTGGTTAAAAGTTGAAAATATTTTATCTTTGCACTAAGCAACTTGTTTGAGTAATAGTTCATGGCCATATTCTCGTAAAAAATAATTTTACTATTTTTTATTTGTAATACGGGCTCCAATTTTCCACTTAATTGAAAAACAAAATAAAATATTCTTATAGGATATAAAAGTTTCAGAACTACCTACCTTAAATTATTTAAAATTAAGCCAAAGCAAAATTTTTAATAAAAAAAAATAAAAATAAAAAAAAAATAAAAATAATAAAACAAAACATATACTTATATTAATAACGCCAATACCATCTGAAAAAAGAATAAAAAAAGTTAAAGTGCGTATTTAAAAAAAGAAAGTGGATGATGATCCCTTGAAGACAAAACGTCGGATTTCAAACTGGATACCATCATTGGATAGAGATGAAAAAGTGGCAATGCAAAAGTGCAATTCAATTTGAGATCGGTTTTTAAATAAGCCCAGGAAAAAAGTAAAACGATTTTTCAAAATTTCGGTTTTTTTCCGGATATCTCCGGAAATACTCGGAATTTTTAAACTTTCTAAACGGCATATTGGTAGGCACATAAATGCGCAATTTTGCCTTAATTTGACCGACACTGTATCTCTTACGGTTTTCGAGTTCCCCTTACATAGACAGGAAAACGAGCCACCCTGTACAGGGTCATTTCTTATATTTAGACAACGTCTAGCACAGTTATTATACGAGATAGAAAAAACTTTAAATATAAAAATTATCGGGATCACTCTAAATCTCCAAAAAAAAAATAGAAACAATTTACAAAAATTCACAAGTGTTCAAGGTGACCTTCTTCACAAGTGTTCAAGGTGACCGCCCGCCACGCCGTTATTTTCAATAGTTTTTTAAATGCCAATAGTTCGAAAACGGCAAAACCAAATGTCAATATATTACATATTTTTTATCTTAGAATAAAAAGACCTATTAATTTTTGTTCATTTATAATATCCCCCCTTCCATTAAAATTTACCATGTTTGTGTTTTTTTATCAACTTTGCGATAGCCCTCTATTATATAACATATTCTAGCGATTTAGGATGTTCCCTACAACCTTTGTATTTAAAGTTTCTTTCCACCTCGTATAATAACCGTGCTAAAAATGTCTATATATAAGGAATGACCCTGTACATAAGTTATAATCCCTTCATCATTAAGAAATCTTCTGCAGGCGCCTCAAACAAAATTTTGTCTATATGCTGCCTCTCAAGAATCAAAGATTTCTTTGTTTTGTGCACTTTTGACTTACAATTCAAAAACGTAATAGGCTTGCCGTATCTGGAAAAATCAACATCTTTGTACACGGTGATCATTTATAATGTCCCCCTCTCTTAACTTTTTTGTTTTTCGCATTAGACAAAAATGTTAAATACAAAAGTTATGCAGAATAATGGAAGCTATTTGCAGAATGCATTTATTTATATAAAAGGTGTTGCATAAATGAGTGACTGGTTAAAGTTATATTTTTTAAATGAATCGCCCTGTATATTGTTAATTTTTTGGAAGTTAAATACAAAAGTTATGCAGAATAATGAAAGCTATTTGCAGAATACATTTATATACAAGGTGTTGCATAAATGAGTGACTGATAGTTATATTTTTTTTAAATGAAACGCCCTGTATATTGTTAATTTTTTGGGATCTCCTGAGAATTCTGAATATTTCTTCTATAACATGTCCTATACCTAAATGTTACAGTTTTCGACATATTCGCATTTTAAATAGTGATCTCGTATTGTAGTTGCCTAATTCACGGCCACCCAAGAACTGGAATCTAGAATATTTATTTTTGAATGTAACCGCTTAGTTAAAATGCGAATATGTCGAAAACTATTACATTTAGGTATAGGATATGTTATAGAAAAAATATTCAGGATTTTTAAGAGATTCTAAGAAATTAATAATATACAGGGTACTTCATTTAAAAAGATATAACTTTAATCTGTCACTCATTACTGCAAAACCTTGTATATATAAATAGTTTTTGCAAATAGCTTATATTATTCTGCACAACTTTTATATTTAACATTTTTGTCTAATGCGAAAAACAAAAAAGTTAGGAGGGGGGAGGGACATTATAAATGTACACTTTCAGTACCGGTTTTATCATTGAATATTTCGTCCACATGGATGAAGGTGTCATTTTGTTTTTCGGAATGCAAAAAATATCCCATTAAAACATCTTCGTTTACCAAGCAGGCCCATCTTTTTCGATAGATTATTTGAAAGCTTCATTTTAACTATCTCTTGACTTGTGGGGAATAATAATGAATACTCCAGGTCCACTTCTTTTCGAATTTTTACTGGAATTTCTTCCATATATTGAAAAACAACCCTCGGAAATTGTCAAAATGATAGGTTTGTTCTAGCAAGAAATTTCGGACGGTTTGAAGCTAGTTTAGTTGATTGACCAACTGCGCATGTTCGGTCTGAGACCTGGTTGCAATCGGTTTGAGATTTTCATCTGCTAGAATGCTTATTTCAGGCGCCATCCATTTCGCTATGTCAATTTTATTTATGTTTGGATTTTAAAATAGATTTTTTTATATTCAGCAAATATCATAAAAAGAATAATACAGTTTTTGTTTAACATGGACAATATTAATGTCAACGGTGTTTTTATTTATTTGTTCATTCAACGGGATAAACCCAATCGTACGAAGTAGGTACTTAACACAATACAACACAATGAAATTTAAAACTAAGTAAATAATTACAATGCAAAACAATATCCCAGATACAAAGAATACATTCTTATTGACAAAGCTCGAATTATTTTAACAACTTTAATTTTAATAATTTATTCAAAAATTAAAATTAAAATTAAAACTAAACATATAGAAGACAATCGAACATAATGCAAGTTAAAATTTAAAATCGATCTTCAAGGAACTCATTCACATCATAATAGGCTCTAGCAATGAGAATTTTTTTCACTTCTCGCTTAAATTTAGTTCTGTTAAATATTTGCCTTATATTTTGGGGAAGATGGTTAAACAATTGGCAACTACCATAGACTAGAGAGTTTCTAACTCTAGAAGTTGAAGGAATAAGGAGTTTAATATAAAAACTCTGGCGAGTATTATACGCAGTAACCGGGTTCCGAATGGCGCATCTAAACTTTTTATGAAGAAGACATACAGTCTCCAATATATACAGCGAAGGCAAAGTTAAAATTTTATCCTGCAAAAATAAGGATTTGCAAGAATCTCTTGCTCTCACACCACAAACATAATGCAGGGATCGCTTTTGCAAAACAAAGACACTTTTAAATAGGTATCCAGCACATGCTCCCCAAAAACAAACTCCGTACCCCAGATGAGACTCTATTAATGCAGAATACGAGTTTCTTACCGTGCTATAATCCATCTCCTGAGAAATCACACGCAGTGCATAACAATTTGACGACAATTTAGCTTTCAATCTGTTGATGTGCGAGTCAAATTTCAAACTATCGTCAATGTAGATTCCCAGAAATTTTGTGCTTTGTAAGTTATTTACAACATTTTGTTCAATATTGTGAACTACTTAAAAGCATTAATTAAGTATCACCCTGTCGTAAGTTTAAACTTGAACTTGAAAAATGTTATATAAACATTCACTGTTAATTATAAACAACTTGAGCGGTCTACGGGAGCGACTTTAATCAGCCATGCAGCCATCAGCATTTTGTAACATATAAATAAGCAGGCAAACGCCAAGTTAATGAGGCTTTCGGGTCTCTCAATTCCGCTCAGTTTAGTTGTGGGGCAGTACACAGGTACGTCCACTTCTAGCTGTTCTATCCCATAACCCCCATAACTGAGAACACTTATGCACAGGTATAAGGTTGTCAGGTCCTTACCTAACGTGGATGAACGTATGCACAGGTATACGGCATTCGGGGGCTACTAAAAGTATAAGAGAGAGTCGAATTTGTGAAGTATCAGAACTTCCGGTAAAGGGATAGTTTTTGGGGAGTTTTATAAAGTAGTGAAAGTGCCTTAGCAATTTGTGATAAACTTAAAAGACTTACCTTATAAATATCAGAACAAATACCTAAATAAAAGACAACTCGGCTCACATAAACTTCATTAATAAAATATTGACGTCATTTGCTAGACAAACTTTGAACTAAGCCTCCCTCGAGAAGACATGCATTTCATAGTAATTGGGTATAGTGTAAACTCTTAATTCATCTATAATCTTAAACACGCCTTTATTAGTATACGGTCTAACCGTTGTTAAGTTTGCTTGTAAATAAACTTGTTACTGTTTTTATAGATGTGTCTCCTTTATTATCTCTTCTCAACTTGACGTAGTGCGTTCCTAAATTTGTGCTACTCTCCTACACGCTAAGTAAGGCGTGGCATCACAGATAAAAAATACAAATCGTGACAATATATACATTGTCCAATTGACACTGAAAGATATTACACAAGTTTTTTCCACATTAAAACATAACTTATTTCCACAGCACCATCCCTAAATCTTAACCAAATCTTCATTTACAGACTGACTCAAGGCATTAGGATCCTGGTTGCTCCAGAGTATTGTTGCATCGTCCGCAAAAAGAGTAAATTTTCCTGCTACTCCCAAGCCTCCAATATCCTTAAAATAAATCAAAAATAGAATCGGTCCCAGCACTGAGCCTTGTGGAACCCCGCTGTTCACCATTTGCTGCTCTGACACGCTATCATTAAAGATGACATATTGAAGCCTTCCCCCCAAATAGGATCAAAACTAGTTTCCCTAAACCCATAAGACGGCAGCTTTTGCAGCAAAATTTCGTGACTGACGCAATCGAAAGCTTTTGATAAGCCACAAAAAATTGCCGCAGCCGCAGCCACGTCGCCCTCATTAAGGATCAGGTAAAGTGTCTCAAAAAAACGCAAATGTAGTGTCGTTAGTTCCCTTGTCAGCTTGGAAACCAAATTGCTCTGAGCTCAAAAGACCGTGCCTTTCCAGAAATGCGACTATTCTTTTCTTTGCGATCATCTCAACAACTTTCGACAATACAGGCAGCAAGGCAATCAGTCTGTAGTTCGTGGCGCTTTTCTCATCATCCCCTTTGTAGAGTGGCACAACATTTGCCACTTTCGAACAGCTCGGAAATATACCCGAGGCAACAGAATTATTCATACAATGTGCTATCTGGGAGCCTTGCAAGTAACACAACCGAGATACCATCCTACCCAGGTGTCTTATTGCTTTTTATGGTTGAAAACACATTTTTAAGCTCGCGAATTGTTGTGGGTGCAAAGAAACATGAATTTGAACATGATGTCTTATTTTTTAAAAAGGTCATAAATGATTTTTGACAATTATTTAATTTGCTTGAGATATTTTCAGCTACACAACAATAGAAATTGTTTAGTTCGGCAGATGATAATCTAGATTCCACATGAATATTTCCAGCTTTTCCCCGTAGCCAAATTCTCCATGCTTCCTTTTGTTTGTTACTAGAATGGTCTATTCTATTCTTGTAATAAATCTGTTTCGTTGTTTTTAGAAGTACCCTGTATATTCTCCTATATCTACTAAAGTATGCCTGGAATGTTGGATCATAAAAGTAGAATTTTCTAATGCAATGAAGAGCTCGCATATTCTTGACCGAAGTTCTTAAACCTCTAGTGATCCAAGGCTTCTTAATTTAACTTTTAATGTTTCTTAATGAAAAAAAAATCGATAAAGATATTGACCAGCATCAAATGAAATGATTCCAACGGATCCCCAGCCAAATACACTGCCTGCCAATCAGTGTCAGCGCACCTTTGCGAGAACCTACTATAATTTCGTCTTGTAAACAACCTGCCCTTCCTTCTGACTCTTTGTTTAAAACGTGTTTTAATAGAAAGAATGCATTTTACTGCTTCGTGGTCTGATAAACCTGCAGGTATAACATCACAATGACCCTTGCCAATGACTAGATTTGAACAAAGATAATCAATTAAGGTTGATGAATAAGCTTTATTACATGTAGGCTCAGTAACATGCATATGCAAGTCGAATGACCTAAACAAATTCTGGAAAAACAGAGTATTTGTATTACAACAGTCCAAAAACTTTATATTAAAATCACCGGACAACACTATATGAAAATCAGAAGGAAGTCGCGTCAATAAAATCTCCAACTTAGCTAAGAAGTTCTCTACATTTCCCGTCGGAGATCTATATATACAGAAAGCATACAATTTAAGCCTAAAACAATATACCGCTGACATTTCAAATTCCCTCTCTTCCAAAAGATCGCTGAATTGGGAAGTACTCTAAAAACTATACAATTAAGGAATTTCATTATTTATTAAAATAGATGTTCCTCCATGCAGCATTGCTGTACGGCAAAACTTATCAACCACAGAATAGTGGGTCAAATTTGGTTTAATCCAGTGTTCGCTAAACATTACGAGATTGAGATAATTTATGCTCTCCAAAAAAGAGCCAGTTCATCTATCTTATTTCTTATGGACTGAATATTCAGTAACACTACAGTGAAGGAGTCACTGCTTCCCTCTACTCTAAAAAAGTAACAGGCTCCGAATTAACTATAACACTACCATTAGCAGCACTTGCAAATGAAACCTATATGCCACCATTTACAGACAGAAAATTAGAACTTATAAACTTGCATAAGCTTGGTTCGCAAAACGCGATCTTTCTCTTATCTGCATAAAGCTATCCATTGTCAAAAACGCAGAATAGTTTTTATTGTTGTGAACAAACTCGTGAATAAATTTATTATTGTTATTATTATAAATAAAAATATTTAAAACTTTTCCATTATAAGCGAATGGCGAATCAACTACAATCACATTGCTTTTTGATGACAGAGACAGAAGACTATTCAAGTTTTTGTCTCCAATGTTTATACCTCGTAACGCAATTTCACAACCTGAGAAGATAAAAATAAAATCATCCTTACAAAAGGACCCACTAAAAGTCAAAGCTTCCTCTATCAGCTCGTTCACCAACAGTCCATTCCTATGCTGACTGTTCATATCGAATTTCGCGTTAGTATAGGATTTCAATAATACGCAGCAGCCTCTGACACTACAAGAATCTCCAATAATTAAAATTTGAGGTTTTCTTCTGGTTTTTTTTTTTGGGTATTGATCATGTTAAGATCTGATCGTGATTTAGCTGATTTTGGAACAAGATCATTATGCTGATTAGAATTCATGGTAAATAGCGACTGCCACTGGTTTTCAATTTCGAAAGTTTCGATAGTCACGATCATATTCCCATATTCATATGGGATCATATTAGTTTGCGTTAACTCCTTAATATTGTTATTCAGTTTTAACTCCAATTCGTTGTATGATTGCTATTTATCCGTAATTCTTGTTCCGAAAATGTTAATTCTTTAACTTCGTCGGCGAGTTCTTTTATTTGCTTGTTTTTCTTTTCTAGCTGGACAATAAATTTAGCTTCGACCTCAAAAACTTCATGATCAAAAACCGAACTGCTACGACATAAACTCTTGATATGTTTAGTTTTTCCACAACTTCTTTTGTTTTGTCTTGCAAGCTTTTTCTTAATTTTTTATCTTTTTCGTCCCTTCTATCTTCCTCGGCTTGACAGGTCGCTGAACAATACATTTTGTACCCGCCAAGCTTTACAACATCGCCCATACGTTCCAGGCAGCTTGGATGGAATACAGTTGAGCACACAGCACAACAGAAATTCAAGAACTCTTTGTTTTTGCAACACTAAAAGGAACGCATCATTTAAATATCGTTAACGTCAACAAAATAAGAAGTTCATATGTAGTGCTAAAAGTACCTTATTAAGAAGTCACAAGATTGTCCAAAAAGTCTAGCAATAGCAGTTGTTTTTTTTTCATCTACTAATAAGCGGAATGCCTTCGTCGATTTTTTTTCTATTTTCAACCATATATTGATACAAAACATTAATAATAATTAAATTCCAGCAACTATTTACGTAAATTGTGGCGTATTGTAACCCACTGGCGTCCAAACTTTACTACTGCAAGAACCGTTTTTTCTATTCTCCACAATGACCCCAAACACGTAAATTTTAGACACTTAATACTTTATGAATTATCAAGAGCACACCTTATCACAGGTCCCAATACGATCGCCTGGTTGATAAAGCCATACCAGATGCGGAAGTGCTTATCGTACGCGTGCATAAAGATGTTATGTTAATCTCCGGCCCCCTTCGGATGACCAGCCATCCGAAGGGGCAAAATATCAACTGCAGTCAGAGACCGCAGTTGATATTTTAGTTTCGTGATGCTCGGGTGGCGATATCTATAGTGCGAGAGCTTATATTTTTATTTAAACATATTTTCTTTAACACTTTGGTAATTTTGTGGTTTTGAAAATGCCTGGTTACGAGTGTCTTTATTTACATGTTCAACTAGAAGTGTTGATGAAAATCATTATTTAAATTACCTCAAGATCCTGTAAGGTATGTTGGTTTTATTATTAACATTTATAATTTTGTACATAGTGTAGTAAGTTTAGTAGTTTCACGCAATATCATATTCCATTACAAGTCTGAAAACAAAGAAAAAGAAAGAAATTCATTCAAGCAATGAAAGCACGGAAAAATCGATTTCTGGGCTTGTAATGAGCAATATATTTTTACAATTTTCTGAAAACAATGTAAAAATCAGTTAATTTTTTTATACATGGGCATAAACAAAGCAGGTTTAATTTTGTTAAGTAATGTATTGTAAGATAGTTTTGATATTTGATTATCTTTTCAGTAATGTTTTATTTCGTTTTGTTAATTAGATGAATGGTGAGTTTACTTACGAATATATTATGTTTTTATAAAACATTATTTTGACTTTTGATTTTATGTTAGTTTAGCTTACCATCGTTTTGAATTTACAGTTATTTCAATTATTTATTTATTTTGGATTTGGTGGCCAAGGATTACAATACCTATGCAAGTAAAAGTTGAAAGTCAAAAAATTCGTATCAAGATGATAGATTTTGGAAGTTTTATTTTTTTATATTACAGATATAATATTAAGACCTAAAAGCAAGCCCAAAAATATATTAGCAACGTCTTTTGATGATTTTTCTCTTTTTAATTAAATATTGGCAGGTTATTGCCTAAAAAATTAGTCACATTATAGTTTATTCAAAAATTCAACTTTACAAACAAGAAGATAAACATTTTAATTCTTATCTAAAGAAGTAAAATTTTGTTTGGGTTTGATTATATTTTACGAATCATATCTTGTTTTAGATTCTCTGAGCATTGAAGTGTGTAAAATAAATAATGCACCGCGGCCTCGCGATTTTGCCCAAGTTTGTACCACGGACAGCTACAACCCAAATACCATTAAGTATTACTGCCAGGAACCCTAGAAAAAAAGAATTAAGGGTGAAAATCACCCAGCTTTTCTTAGGGAAGAATGATGACGTAAACTAAGGACACCGAGCGAACTTCGTTCTAACTTTTGGGTGCCTACATGTCAGAAAAAATGGCTTCATTTTTATGAGACCAATGTCTGAAGTGAAAAAGTTTATATTAATTGCAATTGCTAATATCACCTTATCTATACATACTGGTTTATTTTAGATTTAGGCTTTTAGGATGTGCCATTAGTTATATTTATATTATTTATAGTATGTGATTTTCAGTTTACTTGCCAGCTCTATAGGTTATAAAGATATACATCAGTAATAAAAGTGTTAGTTATATACTTATTGAAAATATTACAAATAAAGTGTTTAGTTTTATGAAAAGAACGTTTTTTATTTTTTTACACTTTCGCAACAACCAACATATTTTTAATCTAGATTAATATATATTTCTTTATATTTTGTCTCTACATTTGCGCGGGCAATCTTTTTGTACGCCTTCAAATAACCATTGCTAAGCGGTAAGCGGTAACGTAAGTTCGACGCGGCGAGGTCATTGAAACTCAACACGGTATTTGATACTCTTTCGCATCTGGTCTGAGTTATCTGGGACCATATGAACAACAACAGTGATTTAATTCAAATCTAAACAGTACCTACCATCGCAAGGAGGTCCTTATACGACCAAAAGGATTAGCGAGTACCAAACACATTCACCTTGATTTCATTGGCATATTTTGCGCGCCGCGGTCACTGTGAGTCATGTCGTGTTGATTCAAATATTTACGCTCTGGAATTTGTATTGTGTTTTCAGCTAAAGTCTACCGATTTTTTCGGGGTTTTCGCCGGAAATTGAGCCGGGATCTGGTGTGCATTTTGGGGTGACCCGAATTACGTAACTCCGCTCGTGTAGTAATAACAACATCGGATTCCTAAAGAAGTGCACATGCTGATTTGGTTCCGAGGAATATTTGTTGTTTAGATTAGACATTCCGTTGCATTATTTACAAAATAGTGGAGTTTTCGCACCAACATACCTTATATTATGCGGTGTCTTAAATGTGATGTGGAGGAGCCGGATACTAGTGCCGTAATGTGCTGCGACGGATGTAATCGGTATATTCACAAAAAATCCGCTTGCTCTGAGTTATCGGCCTCGGAAGTTAGGGTAATGGAATTAAGAGGAAAACGAGTTTTGAAGTTTTTCTGTTCCGATTGCCAGACTGGATTGCTTGGAATTCCAAAACTTATCAGAGCCATCGATGAGTTACGAGAAGAGGTTGATCGTCCTAAAGCCAACCAACAGGCTTCAGCGAGCGCACTTTCTGATGCGGCGACGCCGCTGTCGGCAACTGGAGAGGATTGCTTAAGAGAATTACAGGAACGTCAACCAAGAGCAAATAACCTGATGGTGTTTAATCTTTCTGAAGGGAATGGCCCTGAAGAAATTCCCAAGTTGCTTGAAACGTTGCAGGTGAATCCTCCTGATATTGTTAATGCAATTAGGGTAGGAAAGAAGAACAAAAATGGAATTAGATCTTTGAAGATTAGGTTCTATCACTGCTAAAAAACCGCTCGAAGCTTAAGGGCCTGAAAATGTATATCAATGTTGATTTGATTCCGAAACAGCAACAACAAGAAAAAACTATACGTGACCAATTGGAATACCGGAGAGCTCAGGGTGAGGATAACTTGCACATTAGATATAACAATGGTGCTCCCGTTATTGTTTCAAAAAACCAATAACCAAAAAACCAATATCTGATCAAACCAAGAACGACCTGTATTTGGACATTATATATACTAATATACAAAGTCTTATTCCACATAGGGACGAATTTATCTTTAATATAGCAACGTCTTTACCTAAAATTGTCTTGTTGAGTGAGACCCATGTTACTGAAGATGTCCTTGATGTTGAATGCTTAATTGACAATTATAATCTAATCAGAGGTAACTCTGATAATAGACATACAGGTGGTGTGCTGATTTATATACTTAGGGGGTTAACTTATCAAAATATAAAATACTTTGTTCTTCCAGGTAATTATTGGGGTATTGTGGTTGACGTCTGCATCGATCATATTCTACTTTCTATATGTGTTATTTATCATTCTCCAAGTGCAAGTCATACAGCATTCTTAAATGACTTGGAGGAATTTTGTGAAAATTTTTTGGGTAGTAGCAGAAGATTTTTGATGGTTGGAGATTTTAATATAAATTTCAATGGTGATAATTTTTATGCAAATAAATTTAAGAATTTACTGCAGGTGTTGGGCTTAAACCAGTGGGTACTTGAACCAACCAGATGTACTAATCAAAGTAGTACGCTTATAGACCTAGTTATATCCAACTTTAATATTTTATGTAAGGTCCATGAAACCATTAAAATAACAGATCATGCTATTATATCTTTAGAAATTCCCCGTAAAAATAAATCACAAACTGAGCTAAACAAAAAACAATTTAGAAAAATATGCAACAACACGTATGAAACAATTTGTTATGGTATTTTAGAGGTTGATTGGACGGATATACTGTGTTCTGTAAATATAGATTATATTCTTAATAATACTGTCCTTAGATGTTCAGAAATTATTGATAGTGTAGCACCGATAAAAACCATCCGGGTTCGAGGCAATGATCTACCTTGGTATGATGCGGAACTGAAATATGCTGGTAAATTAAAAAATGTCTTACCTACATTTTAAAAGAAGTGTTTCCGATAACGACAGGTTTCTAAAATGGGAAGAGTATAAAAGATACCGAAACGCTTATGTCAACTTATCCAAACAAAAAAAAGATCTTTATTATCCTAACAAGATAGATTTAAATCGTAATAATAGTAAGCAAATGTGGAAAACATTAAAACGGTTAGTGAATAACAATAAAAAAGGGTTTAGTCAAACTACTATAAAATTTGAGGGTTTAATGGGTGCGGAACTTGTTCAGGGAGAAGTTAACATCGCAAATAGATTTAATAGTTATTTTGGTACAAAGTGTCGCCGAAATTCGTGAATCTATTCCCACGTGTAATTATTGGTCTGATGCTGATTTACCTACAATCCACACAACTTTTGATAGTTTCAAACCTTTATCCATGCAGGATCTTAGAATGATTGTGAAGTCTTTGGATGATAAATGTAATGTAAACGATGCGCTAAATGAAAAAATGATTAAAAACGTTTTTGATGTTATGGGACATGCTATATTACAGCTTGTGAATACGTCTTTACAACAAGGCACTTTTCCTGAGCAACTAAAGTGCTCCACAATAGTCCCTATTTCAAAGGTTGCCAATAGTATAGATGTCTCAGATTTTCGTCCCATAAACTCTCTTCCCGCTCTTGAAAAAATTATAGAATTGGCGGTCTGCAAACAAATCACTGAATATTTTAATACGAACAACTTGCTCTTTTCGAACCAACCTGGCTTTCGAAAGAATCATTCATGCGAATCGGCGCTACAACTTACAGTGGCAACCTGGAATGAACTTGTTGATAGTAACAACTTCGTAGTAGCGATTTTTCTTGATTTTAAGCGTGCGTTCGAGACCGTTGATCATGACATTTTAATACGCAATCATATGTCAGATTAGCTGGAAAATAAATATGGTGTACCTCAGGGTAGTGTATTAGGGCCCTTGCTTTTCAATGTGTATCTTAATGATTTACATCATTTTATTGATCCTGATTTTCTTAATTTGTTTGCAGACGATTCTTTGATTTCATGCAGTGACAGAAACATTCGAACTGCCATTGAAAAAGTTAACCGAAAACTGGCTAAAATTGAGAAATTTTAAAATGTTAATATACTAAAACTTAATGCTAAAAAGACAAAAGCAATGATTCTTACCACAAAATATAAATATCAAACTATTGATAATATACATATTGAAATTTACAACACCCAAATAGATTTGGTAACCGAAATTAAATATTTGGGTTTCTTGATCGACAATTTCTTAACTTTTAAAAGCCACTTTAAGTATATTCAACGAAAGATTTCCAAAAAATAGTATATTGTGTAATTAGGAGGAAAAGCAAAACATTCCTGGACGACTGTGGTAGTTGCAGGACGAGGCGCAGCCGAGGCCAGCAACACAGGAGTCCAGGAATGTGCTTTTCCTACGAGTTGCACATACTATTTTTTATCCGATCGAAATTAATTAGAATACGTACTTATATAAATAGAGCCAAATATTACTGTAAATAAAAACTGTGTTTTAAATTTAAACTCAACATAATATCAAGTTTTGAATCGAGCGAGCTTGAATTTTATTACGTAGCTACGGAAACTACAGTTAAATGTTACTATTGATAGACGTCAGATCTGACAAACAAAGCGTTTGAATATGACAGAAATGTTACATTCCCGGCCTAGGACGGGAATGTTATATTCCCGGACTGTTATTTTCTATTCTTGTACAGTTATTGCATGTTGCCAAGCAACGAATACAATATACTGGAATCATGACTTTTGCGGTGACAAAACACATCGGAAAGGTGTCGTTTTTCGTCCGATCTATCAATAAATTCAAGGTTAACAGTTTACAGTACCATAATACAACCACACTTTGATTATTGCCCTAGTTTATTATTTCTTTTAGATAACAATAGCAAATTTTCTTTACAAAAACTACAAAATAGGGGTATGCGTATTGTATTGGCGTGTAACCGATATACACCTATCCGAACATTGCATGCATGTCTTGAATGGATGCCAGTGGCTACTAGAATCCATTTTTTAACAATGGTTTTTATCTTTAAAATAATAAATAACATTCTGCCATGGTATCTTGGTGAACATATTATACATACAGTAGAGACATACATAATTATCCAACTAGAAATAGCTCTAATCTATACATAAAACTCACACTAACTCAGGTAAAGCAGTGAACTCTTTGTTTTTTAGAGGCCTTCGGGGTTATAATGATCTTCCTGTGTGGGTAAGGGGTTGTGTAACTGTTAAACACTTCAAAAGGGAACTTATAGGGTATTTAAAATCCTAATTTTTGTCTTGATTTTTGTATTGTTATTATTACTGTTTTTGTTTCTTTTTTTTAATATATTTTAGTAAATAAATTATATATTTTGTAGACTAAATAGTTATAGGATTTGAATTGTATGACAAATAATTGTTATTGTGTGGATATACTTATTTAAGCACACTTTGTATTAGCCTTGCCTATTGAGTGGATAAATAAATAAATACTACTATTAAAAAAAAAAATTGCACGATTAATCGAGTGTGCCGTTTGCCCACGTTATGTCAAAATGCAATGCAAAATTTAACACAAAACACTGTAACGAACTATAGTTTCCACGTAGCCAAACCACTGTCTTTAATGCATAAAATATGACCAAACATATAAAATCTAAACCAAACAAGTCAGTCGGCTGTATGGATTCGCGTGGTTACATCGAAACAATAAACAATTAGCGACTTCTGCGCATGTCACAGACTGAAAATGCTTGCGAATTCCTCTGGATTATTTTGACGGTTTTCAGCTAGTTTGCAAACTGACGTTTGTTGTCGCTAGAACATCTGACTGGTAGTCGGAATTCCGAATTTCATTTGCTAGAACGCGTATGTTGCTATGCGCAAACTCCGGATGATTTTGTACCGTTTGAAATCGCTGCTAGAACAAATATATTATTTTTATAGTTTTCAAATATTCGTTATTACACAACCCCTAACAAGAATCACCTTAGCCCAAGGCAAATAAACACGACCTTTGCCTACTTTTACCTGTCAAATTTGTCATTCAAAAACATGTCAATTAAAATATAATACTGGGTTTTCCAGTTATAATTAATTTCTATAAAATGTTGGATAAAATTTGTTATATAAGTCACTTGCGAAAATTAGCCTTTTCGGTCTACGGTCTCGAAGTCTAAGCATTTCCCAGCGTGACTTATATGTACCATAACACACTTCTACCATAAATAACTATTCTGTGGTTAGCGGAAAACTGGACTATTATTGCTAGATTTTGTGATTATGTACACAAATGAAGATATCCATGGAGCCTAAATCCTTTTTCTGGCGAGTATTAAATTCGCCTTGACAAATCGCCGCCATCCATTCCAAGTCGAAAAAATTGTGGTAGTATGCTATTTTCTAAAAAATACTTCCGTTTATACTTTATAGGTTAGTTTAGGTTAGTTTCAGAATTTGAGTGCACAGTATTCCTCTGAGAACAATCTAGATCTCTAATAATCATCAGAGAAGGTCTTTTGAATCTAGTCTAGTACGGGCCAGGGGTACCACACAATTTTACTACTCCACTCAATTTATTAGGTGACGCCCATAAAACACCAGTGATATGAGAAATTCACGATCTAACCCTTCGAAAATAGTCTGAGTGGTGTCCCCCTTTTTCCTAATTTTTCTAAACATCTAATTTCCTTTCAGATTCATAAAATTACACAATTTAAGAAAAATTGGAGTATCAACTTAGTGATGACGAAATAACTTATATTTGATAGCTGTCAAATATATCAAAAGCACCATAGGATCACTCCAATATCGGGCAATCGTTAGATTTGACGAAACCCTCATCACGAAAGGATTAGCTATCGAACGAAGAGCTTTCAGGGGTGATATAAGATTATTATTTAAGTAGCTTGTGTTAGAGTAACTTAGACAGCACTAACCCAAACTCCTAATACGCCAAATAATTGATATTATTGGAAAAATGGTCAGCTTCTTTAACTGTTAAAAGTACATTCTTATCTATACGAAAACAGTTCATGTGCCGTTTTAGAACATAAAATATAATTCTTAAAACGTGGCGTTTGATTTGTTGCAAATGGAATAAGCTGAAAAATAAAAGACATTGTCATCACATATTTTAATGCTAAATAACGCAAATGCAAAAGTTGTTCTCCAATGACACAAAAACACCGATTTAAAATATATAATATTTTCCAGCCATCTTGAAATTGTCCAGCATCATTGTCCATGAAGTAATAGCAAGATGTGGTGAAACAAAATTGATGCACTATTTAGGGAATTTTATTTACTAAAAACTTAAAACAAATTTTAAAATGACACAGAAACAAAGTGCTGGGGCATGCTGTCGAGAAAATTTAGCTAATTTTGCTATTGCCGATATCGAGCAATTGATTAAAATTGCGGATACTAATACGCAAAGCAGATCCATCGTGAGTTCTGATGAAGACAATTTAAAGTTGTACAATAATTTTATATCACTGCTCCCAAATCATCACCTCATAGGACATTATTCTTTAACTATAAACAAAATAAATGTGCTACCTAATTCGTTGGGATAATCAAATTTGTCAAAAATTCTTCTCAAGTCATGGCTAAAGCTCTAGAATCGAGAACCAGTATGCTGAGTATTATTATACAAGATCTTCAGTCATTTTATTTGCCAATGTACGCCTGAGTAACATACAATATTTTTTCTACTACCGATGAATAAATGAAATAAATGAAAAGAAAGTTATGTGCCTCACCTTTATAAGTACACAACTGAAGTGAAACTTCTGAAAGAGATATAAGGAATTTAGTTTTTATTTCTTTTAAGCTTTTCTTTTCTTAACTTTTGCTCCCGATTTCGACACTCTTTTTTAAGTTTTTTGTTCCGTTCTTTGTGAAATTTTTGATCCGAGGTTCCGTGGCAGATTTCGGCAAAAAAGGTTTTTTTTCTTCAAAATCCCCTCTTGAATTCGAGCCCCGGTCCCCCTATCTGGTCAAAGGTAGCCCCCCATGAGGCGCACCTACCATAAAATTTTCGACCTCTTAGGTCTTCCCGTTCTCCCAAAATTAATAATTTTAGTTTTTTCTTCTCCCACTTTTCGTCCAGGATCCTCATTTTACCCCGGCTACATGTTCTGAAAATTTCAACCCTCCAGCTATACTGCAACATGCTTAATTAAAGGAGCGTTTCACTTTGATAAGCGTTTCACTTACATAAGCAGTATTTCTCACTTTACCCTCGCTAAAAAAGTTTAACTTCAATAAAGAAGTTCAAATATGAAATTTGACTACGATGCTATTTGAAACCAACCGTCTTAAAATCATTTCTGACTACGTAATAGCATATAATGTACAGGGTTATCCAACGAGGACTAGACAAGGCGATTTATTGACTTTCCCTGTACTTTTATAAAAAAAACTAAAATTGTCATCTTATGTAATTTTCTCCCGCGAATTCGGATATGTTCAGCAAAAACAATTGAACATCAAATAAAAGTGCTGGGGGTCACATAATCTTTAGCTGTTTACCAAATATTGAGAGTTGAAAATCGGGTATTTTGACACTTTGACAGGCTCTAAAATCTAAACCGCACAAGATCAAAGAAAACGGTTTTCACATTCCTATCTCAAGTTTTCATAAACTATCGAATGACAGTATCTTCGAATTTAACCTGCGGATAAAATTAACCGGAACTTTTAAACCTCCGGTTAAATTCAAAGTTACTATTATTCGATAGCTTATGAAAACCCAAGATAGGAATGTGCCAACCGTTTTCTTTGATCTCGTGGGGTTTAGATTTTAGAGCCTGTCACAGTGTCAAAATAACCGACTTTCAACTGTCAATATTTGGTAAATAGCTAAAGATAGGTATACACAAATTGTGTTTAGACTTTTCTAGTCCAAAAATGTAATAATATACAGCGTGTTCCATTTTAAAAAATATCAAAGTGACCCCTAGCACTTTTATTTGTTGTTCAATTGTTTTTTTGCTGAACAGGAGAAAATTACATAAAATGGCTATTTCAGTTTTTTTTTTATAAAAGTACAGGGGAAAGTCAATAAATCGCCTTGTCTAGTCCTCGTTGGATAACCCTGTACAATACCAAATTAAATTCTGCTACGATAAGACGCGGGAAACGACTTGGACACATCAATGCGCTCACAATATTTTACTTCGCGGCAGTAACCACGGACGATTCGAGCCATTTATGCGCCACGTTGCCGATATTTCGCAATACGCGAATACGCCACTTGTCGGTCGGCGCGCCGCTAGCACCGTCTATAGGTATTCTAATAAGTCCGCTCACTCGAGCGTGCCGCGGAAAATTTCCCTCCTGCCGGCGCCAATCCCTCACCAATCGGCTACACGTCAATGTCACGGCTTAGCCGTGACTCAGTTTTCGCAAGTACTTTCGCGATAGGACGGTGTGAATTTATTTTTACGGAATAGTTTTAGCACGATTTACGCTAAACGCTATTTAAAAATATATATGGTAAGGGAAGTTTTTCTTATTGTACTGTTGATGACTGTTGTGTAACTACACGTGATCTCTCCTTCATTCTCTCTTATGGAATTGGTAAAGATTTATTAAATTTTTATGAGACGAAGTGAATGAAGCTAACCGAAAGTTGATTGAATGACTAACCCAAACTAAGAAAATCTATTAAAATTGATTATAACATATCGGAACCAGTTCAAATGACTAAAATAAGTAAGGCTGAATGAAACTAACCGAAAGTTGATTGGATGGCTAACCCAAACTAACCAAATATATTAAAATTTGTTATAGCATGTTGGAACCGGATCAAATGACTTAAATAAGTTAAGACTATGTGAAAAACCGAGTTAATTAGACGACTAACCAAAACAAACCAAATGTATTAAAATTGATTATAACCTATCGGAACCGGTTGATATGACTAAAATGAATTGAGACAAAGTGGAACTAACTGAAAATTGATTCGGCGACTAACCCAAACTAACCAAATCTATTAAAATTGGTTATAGCATATCGGATCCTGATCAAATAACTAAAATAAGTCGAGACAAAGTGAACCTAACCGAAAATTGATTCGATGACTAACCCAATCTATTAAAATTGATTGTAACCCACCGGAACCAGTTGAAATGACTAAAATAAGTTGACACAAAGTGAAACTATCTGAAAGTTGATTAGACAACTAACCAAAACTAACCAAATGTATTAAAATTGATTATAACGTATCGGAACCGGTTCAAATGTCTCAAGTAAGATGAGACTAAGTGAAACTAACCGAAAATTGATTCGACGACTAACCCAATCTAACCGAATCTATTAAAATTGATTATAAGCTAGCGGACCCGGTTGAATTGACTGAAATAAATCGAGACAACGTGAAACTAACTGAAAGTTGATTCGGCGACTAACCCAAGCTAACCAGGTCTATTGGTTATAGCATATCGATACCTGATCAAATCACTAAAATAAGTTGAGACTATGTGAAACTAACCGAATGTTGATTAGACGACAAACTAAATGTATTAAAATTGATTATAACGTATCGAAAGTTCAAATGTCTATAAGATGAGACTAAGTGAAACTAAGTGAAAGACGATTCGGCGACTAACCCAAAGTAACCGAATCTATTAAAATTGGTTATAGCGTATCGGAACCGCATCAAATAATTAAAATTAATCAAATTTATTATAACCGACTCAAATGACTAATATATGTTGAGACTAAGTGAAACTAACTGAAGTTTAAGTTATTTTAGTCATTTGAGTGGGTTCAGATCGTTAAAATCAATTTTAATAGATTTGGTTATTTTGGGTTAGTCATCGAATCAATTTCCAGTTAGTTTCACTTAGTCTCAACTTACTTTAGACATTTGAACCGGTTCCGAAACGATAATCAATTTCAGTACATTTGTTTAGTTTTGGTTAGTCGTCTAATCAACTTTTGGTTAGTTTCACTTAGTCTCAACTTATTTTAGCCATTTGAGTCAGTTCTGATACGTTATAATCAATTTTAATATAACTGGTTAGTTTGGGTTAGTCGTCGAATCAACTTTCGGTTAGTTTCACTTAATCTCACTTATTTTAGTCATTTGAACCGGTTCCGATATGTTATATCTAAGATATGGTTACTTTGGGTGAGTCGCCGAATGAGCTTTCGCTTAGTTTCACTTAGTCTCAACTCGTTTTAGTCATTTGAAGCAGTTTCGATACGTTACAAACAATTTTAATAGATTTGGTTAGTTTGGATTAGTCGACCAATCAGCTTTCGGTTAGTATCACTTCGTCTCATAAAAATTGATTAATTCCTTACCGATTTCATAAAAGAGAAAGAGGGTGGGAGGGAGGGAGGGAGGGAGGGAGGGAGAGAGAGAGACTTTATCTCTCTTGCGAGACAAAATTTCCAAAACGTGTCGTTACATGTATAGCAGGCTACAGACGGCATGGCAAGTCTTGGCCAACGTTTCAGCGAGCATTTGTAGAAATGCTGGTCTTGGCTTGATACTCGCGACAGTTGACCGTACACATGACATGTTTTATCTTTGCCAGTTGTTTCGAGGCAAGTGAAGGCAAACGTTCTACAAGCGTACACAAGTCACACAAAAAATGGAGTCTGACTCCGATGATGAAGCAATAGCAGCGTCTGCTCTACTATTTCTAGTTATAGCGTCCAAAGCTTTCCTTGCTTTTGTTATAGGGCTATGTATGAAGTTCAGGCTGCTGTCGACTTTTCTTTTCCGATTAGACTTAACTGTTCCCGTACTTGCTGCATCATCTGCAATTTAAAGATAATATTACTCTACTCGGCCACTGATGATTCACCTTCATTATCATAATATTTCGTAGTAGCTGGTGTGTTTGTGTCCTTCTGAAAAAAAAAAGTGTTATCTCATTAACATTTACTTGAATAAAGCGGACGTGATTTTTAATGACTGACGACTATTATATTATTATTTCTTTGCTTCCAGTTAAAACAAAGGCCTGAGGAATGGCTAGACGTGGCGACAGCGAGAGTCTTTGATGCGCAATGGAATTTTTCCGATTGCTTGGGAGCCCTAGGTGGTAAACACATCTTAATTCAGTCGCCCTTTCACAGTGGCTCCGAATTTATAAATTACCAGCACCAGTTCAGTATTGTTTTGATGGCCCTGGTGGATGCCCACTATTGCTTTCTATATGCAGATGTGGGGTGCCAGGGCAGGGTAAGCGATGGAGGGGATTACAAAAATACATCACTGTATCAGAAAATTGTCTCAAATGAATTACCTCTACCAACAGATGCACTCCTACGTGGAAGACGGCTTTCAGTCCCCTATGTGCTCGTGGCAGACGATGCTTTTCCGTTGACTAACCATCTATTGAAACCCTTTCCAAGATTTCATCCAAAAGGAAGCAGCCAACGAATTTTTAATGACCGTCTCTACAAGCAGGGCGGATAGTTGAAAATGCTTTTGGCATTATGGTATCGGCCTCTCGTCTATTTAGAAGCCTATGATGCTACAACTGGATAATGTGGCTACAATCACTATGACTTGTGTATTATTACACAACTTTTTATAAAAAAGTGATAGCTCATCAGATTTGTATGCTCCACCAGGAGCTTTTCATAGTGAATAAGATGGGCAATTGGTGGAGGGCACGTGGAGAAACGAAGGCATAAGCAGCAACTGTCTCACACCATTTTCAAGATTAGGACGAAAAGCTACTCGACTGGAATTTGACGAGTACTTTTCACCAAATGGGGAAGTATGTTGGCAACATCTATAAACATAATATGGTTATTAATTCTATATATACAGAGCGTTACAACGAGGACTGAATAGGGACTTATTGCATTTTTTGTTACCATTCCATGTTTTTACCACGTTTTTATTAGCTCGCTTTCGTATCCGTCTGTCTGTCCGTTCAATAGATTTTAAACTAACTTCCGGTTAACCGATTTCAATGAAATTTGGACACTTACTTATGTAGTTTCGGTGACAATATTATAAAAACATACGTTGGTGGGGGGTCGTTGGGAGGGTGAGAGGGAATTAATATATATAAAATTCATAACTTTTGAACCAAAACTGCTACAAATATGCAGTTTAAGATTTCAGTTCCTACAAATGTTCCCTGATTTTAAAGAGAATATCTAACTTGAGGGGCGGTTGAGAGGGTGGAAGGGGGTTAATAATATAAAGGGAAGAAAAGATAAATAAATAATAAAATTTACCGGAACTTTTAAATCACCGATTAAATTCAAAGTTACTATCATGCGATAGCTTATGAAAACCCAAGATAGGAATGTGCAAACCGTTTTCTTTGATCTCGTGCGGTTTAGATTTTAGAGCCTGTCAAAGTGTCAAAATATCCGACTTTCAATTGTCAATATTTGGTAAACAGCTAAAGATAGGTATAGGATATTATACACAAAATGTGTTTAGATTTTTCTAGAGAGTCCAAAAATGCAGTAATATACGGGGTGTTCCATTTAAAAAAATATCAAAGTGACCCCTAGCACTTTTATTTGATGTTCAATTGTTTTTTGCTGAACATATCTGAATTCACGGGAGAAAATTACATAAGATGGCTATTTCAGTTTTTTTTTTATAAAAGTACAGGGAAAGTCAAAAAATCGCCTTGTCTAGTCCTCGTTGGATAATCCTGTACATGTAATGGACATTTCATTGACAATAGCAGCCCATGCATAGGAAACCAAATTTCTATTTTTATGGTTAACATATTGTGGGGCCCAAATAACCGTGTACTTTCCATATAAATTAAGGAATTCCATAATGGTTTCATTGCTCCAGTTTTCAATAATTTCTGCTTAAAAAAACAATAATTGACAACAAGAATTATTATTCGATTTACTGCAGTACTTACTGTGCACGACGAACTTCTTCAAGGGGTACCTACCATAAATTATTCAAACAGATTAGAAATTATTAAAATACAATTAACCTCAAGTTCTCTTGGATGAGGAGGCGCGCACTAAAATATGTCGTGTGTATGGCGATCAAGCCCACTGACGAGTTTTAACAAACTCCCTTTGATGTTTGTCAAAATACCGCTTTCTAGGCGAACCCTGGCCAGCGCCAGCGTTGGCTTTGCTTTGCCATATGTTTTGCATACACATGATGCGCCAATGTTAGAACGAGCGGACATTGGCCAAGGCTTGCCATGCCGTCTGTAGCCGGCTTATGGCTTTGAAAAATCAGTGTAATGAATCCAAAGAATATCAAAATAGCATAAAATTTGTGGATTTATAATATTTACCTTCGCCCAAAATATATATGAGTATCAGTAAGTTTGATCGCTGTTTTAACCACTAATTATGAATAAAAAAAACCTAGATGGAAAACACTTTTAAAGTTTGGGTTAAGTTATGGTTGTGGCACGGGTTAGTTGGTGTTTTCATTTTTTTTTTTGGTTAAAGACGACATCCACTGTGACATATTAATAACATAATGTAATAAGATATCGATACCTATCGACAGCCGAAAATATCAGGTTAAAATTGTTCCATTGTCGCTATTTTCCTGTTAAATTTTGTAACTTGTGTTCGTAATTAAACAATACCAGTTGTACCTACTCGTATTTTTATCCATATCGTAGATAATATTTCGTTTTTTATTTACTTATTTATAATAATACTAAATAACTATTACAAAGTAGTATCATTAATGAGTTATAAATGACACAGAGAATGTCAATAATGGTTCATAACAAATAAATAATCTAAACGTTAATACGTAATCATATTCATATCATTTATTCCTAATAGAACGCTCCCCGTATCAAAATAATCGAGCGGCAGTTCATATTGATCGTACACCGTAGCTGCATCCATTCGTTTGCTGTGCAGTGAACGAGTGTGTTCAAGGCCAACGGCAGTATTTGCCACGGCACGCTGGAGTGAGCGGACTTATTATAATATCTATAGACGGTGCCGCTAGAGCTGCCGCATTGGCTTTTGTTCCTCTTCCAGTGCGAATTGGCAACAGTGAGTTCGCCGCAGACGCATTTCAAGCAATCTTGTGCCAATGGGACCAAGCTTTTCAGAGTCTGGTCCCATTTCGTGGATCAAACATCTAACGTGTCGTGTTTTCTTATCGTAGTAGAATTTTCTTCAGTAATACTCAATGTAGTATTTACATAATTTTTCCATCAAAATTATGAAAATATCAGTTTATATTATAAATTGTCAATTTAAAATTAAGAGATTACTTTACGCACTAGTGCAGACAAGCTCACTTTACGTGAGGCAAGCGTAAAGTTGGTACTTTTGGCATGATAATGGAAAAAGTGCATTGCATGGAAATATAAAAACTAATTATTTGAATGTTCGAAGATAATATATCGTTTTTTGTGGCCCATCTGTAGTCCTACAGCCTCACCACAAAAAGTACCACTTTTACTCCTAATAATGCAATATATTATTAATATTAAATAGCGTAACAAGTGGTTCGAATCTGGTAAACATTGGTCAGATATTTGTCTCGGATTTTTGTTATGGATTGACGGCATTAGAAAAAAATAATGGACAATAACATGCATTTAAATTTTATATTAAAGTTTTTGAGGATGAAAAAACGGATAGTTACATATACAATCCATCATCTTTATAAGTTTAATTTCGTACCGCCTGCCATGGAATGAAATCAGTTCGTCATGGGTGGCCATTTAGGTATTTTAACACTGAAGCATTGGATGTGAACAACGAATTTATTTTATCACATGGTTTATACAATGATATTCACTTACTATGAACGAAATACTTTTTTCAGCACAAATTAAACTGACGTCAGACAGTGAAAACTACTTCTTCTTTTTGGAGGAATTCGGATCTTCACTAGCCAGAAACTCGTCGAGCTCACGTAACACATTCTCAGTTTTCAGTTTTTCTGGAATTAAAATAATAACAATTCTTCAAGGAAATCATGTTGATATTGAGTGTTTTATATTTAGGGCATGTTCAGGGTAATTTAAAATCGAAGATTAGAAATTAGAGTTTTAGGATTTTTCTTAAATAAGCCTTTAAAACCTAATAACTTGTTAAGTTATAAACCGCAAGTTTTTAAGTATCCTATTATCTAATATTATTTAAATATTGTACTAAATATTACAAATAAAAAAAATTGGAATAAAACCCAGTTTTAATAATTTTAGTAATGGATATTTACATTTAAATAACAAACTTCGTATTTTTGCGCGGTTTGAAAGAACTGAGGGTGAATAAAGTTAAGTTAAGAAAAGATGCAATTAATGATGCGTGGATCAGAACGAGCTGTCTTTGAAGCAAATTAGGCTGCAGCCCAAATGCTGCAGGGTAGGGGGTTATTTACTAAAAGGGCGCCACCAAATTGTGAGCGGCACAACGCCAATCGATCGCCTAAAATTTAGTTAATCGAAAAACTATAGACAATAAAACTAGAAATGTAATCAACTTAAAAATAAATCAAAACAATCCAATTATTAAGCCAAGTCAATTCGAACAAAAAATAGAAGGTAAGGCATAACATAGTTCCAAACAATTCAATTATTAAGCCGAATTAAATCGATTCAACTATAAAAGGTATCGAATAACATAGATCCATAGTTAACGAAAGTAATCTAATATTAGTATTGTTAAAATGAAGAAACAACGACAGACAAATCCTCTAAAACTCTGACCGATTCAGAGAAATATGTCGTAGTTATTGTGAAATGAATAGAATTAAATTAAAAGAAGAAGATTTAAATGCTGACTATATGGGCGTTACAGATTATACATATAGAAAACTAAATTGACTTATCTGAATTTCACGGTTGGTTCTGCCACATGCCGGGCTGATGAATGTCTCACGAGGGGCTTTCCAGGCAACTCTCAGAAGGAAACAAACAACATTGTACACAATGGGCTCCGACTAGTAGAAGGACTCTTCTAGGACAACCACGAGGATTTCTCAGGTTGAAACAAAACTCTTCGGTTTAAAAGAAACTCTGTGAAACATACAAAAAACGTGATATCACTTCCACTATTTTTGATGATCTCTTTTAGTTCTCGAGATATTTAATTTTCCTTATTTCAGATTCAATGTTTTTGCATAACACAAAGTGAGAAAAAGTTACGGCAGACGAAGACAAAAAATATTAAAGCCAATAATTTATCTGTTCAAGTTTTTATTTTCTTAACGCCAAAATCAGCCAGGCTGCCTTAAAAGGTGGACGAGACAGGACTCTTTGACGAAAACAGTGAAAAATGGTTGATATGGAACTGAGCCTAGGCATCAAAGCAACAATACACCAAGGGTACTTACAAATAGAACAGATATAGGATGTTCGCTAGGGTATTTTTCAAGACTTTCTACCGCGAGAATAACACCGTCAGTAGCAAATGGCCGACCTTTGAAGAGTCTTGATTTTCGTCGGTGGAGATGACAAAAAGAAGACTACGTGTAAAGTGCACCACAGTTCTGTTGTAACTCTCTCATTTTGATTCTAATTTTTAGACGCAATATCTTTACTCCAGATTAGAGGAAACTGAGAGTGAGGAGAATCAGATGTCTGGGAAGCGGTGGGTTATTTATATAAGGTAACTGTGACTTAAAGAGGCTGAAGTCAGAAAGTCCCGAAGTTGGCAAGTGGGGATCGTTTTGGCTTAAGCTTCGACAACGAAAGAAAATTGAGCAATTTAAGTTAATATTCAATAATGAAATAGAAAGTTGGGCGTCAAAAATTTGTTAAGAAATTTGAGTAGAAAAAAGTTTCTGTTATCGAGCCAACGTAATTTGGAACTAATAATCTAAAAATGGTAATTAAACCGAACGAACAATAAAATCAAAAACAAATTTGTTCTAAATTAAATTCTGCAACCTAAACATTCTGCTCTCCTCTTTGCTGCTGATCAATATAGAAAGCAGAATCAAAACATATGTATGGTTACATTTGATCAGTATCTTTACATAAAAGCCGTAGAATTAGTATTAGCGGCGGAAGAATGCAGTGTTCTTAAAATAGCATTCCAATTATGTTAAATTGTCACGCATATGTTCGCTATTTACGAGCTCAGTTTCTTACTCAACTTCCACTTTCGCTCATGCTGCTAAAGAAATTTAAAAGTAATATAGAACGACACGAATTTGAAAAGTTATATCAAGATGATAGTGATTTATCGAATCCGATTACTAAAAACCTTTTAGAATCACTCTCCGAAGCATTATAAACTGAAGCTAACCAGAGCAGAACCGGCTTGCTTTGGTGTCAATACTGGAGACTCATAGAGCTAATACAAATATTTATTTTTGCTGAGAGAACTGCTCTCTTTGATGTACCGGGTGTTTCACTATAAATGGAACCCCCCTTTAACTTCCTCAATTGACGTTTTAGAATAAAACGTCAAATACAAAAAAATAAAGGGTATGATGTGAAGTTTTTTGTGGCAAAGCACAGTTGTATACAGGGTGTTCCACAAAGGCGGGATTAAACAAAGCTTTATTTTTTAAATGGACCACGCTATATCAGGGACGGATGGGACCCTACTGACTAGCCCGGGAAAGTTACCTTAAGGGGCCCCAACCCTATGTAAAAACTGAGTGGTGCCAATGGTGTTTTCTATATAATATTTGTTACCATAATAATTTAAATTATAAACAATATGTATTTATTTAATGATATTACACAAAACATAATAAATACATCACTAAGTAAATGAAAGTAAAACTAAACTAATTAAATTAAAAAACATGTTTATAGATATTGACCTATCTATAGCATATAAGACATAAATACAAAATAATAAACTATTAGTACATGAAAGGTAGATAATATAGCATATACTTCATCTTGTCTAATTATGTTTTATAAAGTCTAATATGCATATGTAGAATCTAATATAAGTAATATAAAAGTGACCTTTTTAATAAGCTACTAGCGAGAGAATCAATAACCTTTTGATTATTCACACGATTTACACAATAATTCATCGAAGGGAATTAAACGATAAAAACCTAGGATTTCGATGCATAGGCATCCTGCAAAAAAACTACCCAGAGTAGCCAAAAGCGCATTTTCATTAAGCCACTTCCATTAATAGAATTCCCAATTATTCAAAGACAATTAAAAATAAATGCGTGCGACGCTCAGTCCCATCAACCAACCCCAAAACAGTATGCTACGTAGCCGGAAACAGGGCCTTTTACCATCGACATTATCTTCACGGGCTAAATTCAATTTGTTGAAAATCGAATCATTTCGCAGGGCGGATTTATTTAAATTTCTCGATCGAGAGAACGTTGAAGCTAGGTCAGCCGGAATATCTACGAGGGTTATAGTGCGTAATTAACCTACGATCTTCAATTATTATTATTTAGTTCTTTTTTTGCTTTGTCTTCGAAAAAAAAATTTACTTTTAATCTTTTTCTCCTTAATTAAGGTAACATTTAGTCATTAATATTTCCTTTTAAACGAACTTTGAATTTTTTGGGCAATTTGTCGAGCCTGAGATGCTTGATTTTATTTAATCAAATTCTAAAATTAAGATAGATCCGTTGATCTAGAATAAATTTTGGATCGAATTTCTTTGAACTTTTAATTGACTGACGCAGTAACGGTGTAGGTCGAACTAGTTTTATTATTATTCTCAGTTTTCACGATTTTTGGCTTACATTGGATAACTGTAGATCAGATTACTACCAGTGTTGTTACAGCCTAGTAGACTTTGCGTTATTTTTAATTGCTTTTTTTTTATTGCGGCCTTGGATATTTTCTTTACTCGAACAGATTGTTTATTATCTGTATCCTACCGGTAACTTGACAGTGGAGTAAATTATCATACGTTAAGGTCAGAGTCGGTAATTAATTGGTGGCTATAATAACGCTAGTTTTTTCTATATATTGTTTTTGCAGCAGTTATCAACGAAGCTTAGTTGAACTAAATATCCATAGTTAGTTAGTTATACGGCATATGTGACGGATCATGATTATAGGCTCGTGAATTAGTCTTTAATTAGGTGATTACTCGATCTAATTGAACTTACCTATAACGAGAAGTTATTTGCAGTATCGCTGGCTTTCAACATATTTAACTGAGGTTGTTTTTATTAATGCTTTATGATATGTTACTGCGTTTAAAATAGAAATAATCGGTAATTACCTAGAATCGTTTCTTTCAGATCCACTATCCATCCATTAACTTAAACTTACAGAGACACAGATACAGTAATCAGTAATGACACTCGCATATAGCGGAATTGCTGCGATGCCATTTGCAATTGTTTTGTTATTTGTAACGTTTAATACCAGGTTTCTAACCTACCTATATTATATACTTTTTTATTTAAAATTAGATTTATGTGGGATAGATTAAGATTGATATTTGCTCCAAGTGAGAGAGTAATAATTATAGACCAAGAGCAAAGGGTCCTCTGGTTAAATCTAAAATTAGTGTCGAACTATAGCTTATGAAAAACCAAGATAGGAAAGTGCAAACCATTTTGTCCTATCTTTAGCCGTTTAGATTTTACAGGCTGTCCAACTTGGTAAATGGTCGATTTTCAACTGTCAATATTTCAAAAACACTAACAGATAGGTATAAGACATTATTTATGAAATATGTCTAGAATTTTCGGCAAAATCCAAATATGCAATAATATATAGGGTGTTCCATTTAAAAAAATAAAACTTTGTTAAATCCTGACTTTGTGGAACACCCGGTATACAACTGTGCTATGCCACAAAAAACTTCACATCATACCCTTTAATTTTTGTATTTGACGTTTTTTTCTAAAACGTCAATTGAGAAAGTTAAAGGGGGGTTACATTTATAGTGAAATACCCGGTACAGGGTGGCCCGTTTATATAATAATAATAATAATATAAATTTATTATTTTCCATATACAATATTTTTTTTTACAAAAGAACATAAAACATAAAAACTTAACATAATGGAAAATAAAAGGCCATGTCATTGCAGACATTCGGTAAACCCGAACACTGTTTAGGCCTAGTACCTATGTATTAAATTAAATTATCACATATACCTAGTATAATTAACAGCTACCGAAAATATTATAAAATTAATATTTTAACACTTACAAATTATAAATAACTAAAGAAATAAATACAAGAAAAGAGGAAAATAGAGATAAAAGAGACAGGAAAAACAAGAGGAAAGAGAAAGATTTAGTTACTCAATTGTTATGATCACTGACTGGCGAACAGCAAATGCCTAATTCGGTTTTTAAAGGCGGCACATGATTGTGTAAAAGTCGTTATCCGTAATGAATTTAAGCAAGAGGCCACATTGTAGGAAAAAGACCTTTTGAACAACTCCTTCCTGTACCGTGGAACTGTAAGAGAGCTCATGTTACGGAGATTTACCTCGTGGCTATCTGACCTAAAATTAATTTTCTGAAACAAATATTTTGGTTTTTTAGTTTTTATAACCTTATAACAGAAGCAGGCGTAGTGCAATTTTCGACGGTTAAACATGTTTAACCACCCAATATCCCTTAATTTATGCGAAATACGGTTTCTCCTGCGAATACCAAATATCAGTCGAAGGCACGAATTTTGCACCTTTTGTATTCTTCGTGCATCATTTTGATCCAAACACGGCCCATACACAACATCGCAATGATTAAAGTGGGATAGGACTAATGAATCGCAAAGAACTTTTTTGATTTCTTGGGTTAAAAAGTGCCTCTGACCATATATCAACTTTAGAGCTCCGTATGATTTTTTTAGTTTACTGGTTACATGTTCATGAAACCGAAGGTCAGAGTCGACATAAATACCCAGTGACTTTGAAGATTTTTGTAACTTTAATTGGCATATTATCAACCATTAAACTCAGTGTTCTGCTGGCAATCGACTTATGTGGTTCGCCACCAAAAACCGTCACGGAAGACTTTAGGGGATTTATTGTTAAATGATGATCAAATGAGGTCGTTATTAAGTTTTTAAGATCAGTATTTATATGTTCATTTGACACATTTAAGTTGTCCGGATGGAATGAACAGTAGAGTTGCGTGTCATCCGCGTACAAATGATATTCACAAAAGCTTAACTTTTCATTGAATTGACATGTATATATTGTAAACAACAATGGTCCTAGAATACTCCCCTGTGGTACACCTACATTTACATTTTCAACATTTGAGGTAGAGTCTCCCAAAACCACTTGCTGTTTACGATTATCCAAAAATGATTTAAAGAAATTAATAGTTCTGTCAGAGAATCCAATGTAATTTAGTATTGATAGCAGTATGTCATGATTTAGTAGATCAAAAGCCTTTGTATAATCCAGTAGAATCAACGCACTTATCTTATTCTGATCCCAAGCTGTAAACAGATCATCAGTGACGTCTGCCATAGCTGATGCGCAACTATAGCCTTTACGGAATCCCGACTGTTTTGCTGGAAGAATATTGTAGGTATCAACAAATACACGACCTTGTGAATCAACAACTTTTTCAAGAATTTTTGAAAACGTAGGTAGGATACTTATTGAACGCAGATCTTTAAAATCTTTAGGTTGTTGTACTTTTGGCAGAGGCCGGATTAAAGCATGCTTCCAGGCAAGTGGAAAATAGGACCGTGAAATACATTCGTTTATAATGTGCGTTAGAAATGGAACAATAAATGGAGAACACAATTGTATCAAATCTATATTTATCCTGTCTGATCCAGACGCGTTAGACTTAATAGAGCGAATGATATTAAATATTACATCTTCAGTAACCTCACTCAGCTCAAACTTATGGAGAAAATTATGTTTAGCATTATTCTTGTAAAAGTCTAAAAGTTCTTGTTTTGGCGGATTTAGAGGGGCCTATACCTTAACTCGAAAACTACGGGGGTTGGAAAACATTTTTTAATACAAAAGTATTCCTAGTAAAATGATCTTTATTTTTTTAGTATTGTTTTAATCGTCACTTTTTTATATACATGATGGTCAAAGAAAGTTACACTTTTTTAAATGACACACCCTATATTTTATTACATTTTTCGATTCTGCTTAAAATTCTAAGCTATTTGATGTATGATGTTATACCGCTAGAGTTAGTAGTTTCACAGCTATAAACAGTTGAAAATCGGTACTTTGACTACTAAAATTAATTTCACATTCCTATTTTAACTTCTAAGAGCTATCTGACGGTACTAATTGGCAGGTGGTACCATGGGTGCCAAATCTGGTACCTCGGTAGGTACCGTCAGTTAGCACCATCGGATGGCTCTTGAAAAGTTAAGATAGGAATGTGGAATTAATTTTACTCCATCTCTAATGGCCTTCTTGCTACCAAGGTGAAAACAGTCAAAGTACCGATTTTCAACCGTTATAGCTGACTACTAACTCTATAGGTATAACATCATATATTAAATATGCATAGAATTTTAAGTAGAATCCAAAAATGTAATAAGCGTTTCATTTAAAAAAGTGTAACTTTCTTTGACCATCCTGTATATAAAAAAGTGACGGTTAAAACAGTACAGAAAAATTAAAGATCATGTTACTAGGAACAACTTTTGTATTTAATTTTTTTTTCAAACTCCGTAGTTTTCGAGCTAAGGTATAGACCCCTCTTAAACGGCCACCCTGTACACTTGTATTGCGTTAAGGAAATGATACCGTTTTCATGCTGCTTGACATTTTTACCTTTCGCCAAATAATCACTTTACCTGCAATACCAGTTGCTTAGTGTATTTTATTTATAAGCAAAATTCTAATAGGTGTTTTTCAATCAAAGTTCCTATAGTATCACGTAGTATGATTACAAACTTTTGATGTTCTCTATTAAATACATTTTTTAATTGGTTAAAAGTTGGGAATATTTTATCTTTGCAGTAAGCAACTTGTTTGAGTAATAGTTCATGGCCATATTCTCGTAAGAAAGAATTTTACTATTTTTTATTTTTAATACGCTCCAATTTTCCACTTAATACCAAACACAAAAAAAAATATTTTCATAGAAGATAAAAATTTTAAAAGTACCTACCTTAAATTATTTAAAATTACGCCAAAGCAAAATATAAATTAAAAAAATGATAATAAAAATAAAAAAAAAATAAAAAATAAAAACACATAGTCATATTAATAACGCCATTACCATCTAAAAAACGATTAAAGTTCGTATTTAAAAAAATAAAGTTGATGATGATGATCCCTTAAAGACAAAACGTCGGATTTCAAACTGGATACCACCATTAGATAGAGCGGAAAAAGTGGCAATGCAAAAGTGCAATTCAATTTGATATCCGTTTTTAAATATGCCCAGGGAAAAAATAAGAGGAATTTTCAAAATTTCGGTTTTTTCCGGATATCTCCGGAAATACTCGCAATTTTAAAACTTTCTAAACGGCATATTGCTAGGCACCTAAATGCGCAATTTTGCATTAATTTGACCGACACTGTAACTCTTACAGTTTTCGAGTTCCCCATACATAAACACGAATTCGAGCCACCCTGTACATACGTATTTCAAGCAAAAATTAATTATTAATTATTTTGTAAACGATACTGCTAATTACAAATAAATACCTTTGTGCTGGATCTTACAGTAATATATATATTTCTTATTGATCCTTTATTTTATTCTCTTATTTTTTTTTTCGATATTTGTGGTGGTTCTTAAGTTACACAATTTTTTTTCCAAAACAAACGAAAATTTAAGGTCTGTTGTGCAAAACGAAAACCTCGTAACTTTTAGTATGTTAAAAGCAACCTATAAAGCTGTTGAGTAAAATAGGTCGCATCTTTATAATATTTTATTTGAGGTTCGACCCTAAGTGTACTGATGAAGCAAAATTTATGTTTTCAAACATCTTTCATCTAACAATTTGTGAAAAAGAAATGACATCAAATTGTTGGCCAAACTTTTTCTGCAGTAGTTTTTGGATTTTTGATAATCCTGTTTGATGTCACTGATTGTAATGGCTATTGTGGTCGGACTTGCATCATAATGCATAATCTCGAAAAACTAAATTCCCCCATTATTGGTGCTCAATATGCCAAAATAATTATGTATCTTGTAAATAGTGGTCAGAGTATTTTGGAGACAAACTTACCTCTTCTGTGAAAATTTTAGTATCCTAATGTTAATAATATTTGAATACAGAATTTAATTTCGGGCATGATTTTGATGAAGAGTCGATAAAAAGCACCATTAAAAAAGTTTATCGTTTAACTTGAGAAAAGTTTTAAATCGTAATCACCCAGTTTGATCGTTGACGTAATCATTCGAGTGAGAATATGTAATATCTTAAAACTGTTTTAAGTCAGTATCTTAAGAAAAATTCATCTGATTCCTATGCAAAAAATATCTGAGTAAACCTAATATTTATCAAATCAGCAAAGTATATTCAACTGTATCAAATACATGTTAATAGCTTATTGACGAATAATCAAATATTCTATTGCAACTCAGTTTAGATAATACATAAATCGATCTTCAAAACAAAACAACTGTCAAATCTAGTAGGATCTAAAATATTTCAAATAATTTGCTGGTATTTTATATTGAATACCTACAGTTATTGTAATGTCGATTATCTAAAACTTATTTTTGCGGCTGTTAATTTATTT